>RCUC01156825.1:0-53917 GCA_003697995.1 Taxidea taxus jeffersonii | reverse complement strand
TGAGTTTTCATTTCTCACTGCCGATGTCTAAAGAGTAGTAGATGTTTAAGTGGTCGTTTCCTTAAATCTACCTCCTGTGTTGTGCTAAATGATCCTCACAAATGTATTTCGTCAGTGCCTCATCTGGGCCATGGATACCAGAAGAGATAGGCACAGATTAGGAGAGAATGCAGTCCTCTTCCACAGAATCAGGAAAAACACAATGAAAGAAATGGCTGTTGCAGCAGGGAAGGCCAGTACTTGATCATGGGGCATGACACCATTCCAGATTGAAGGGACAGCATGGAACATGGGGTACATTTATCAAAATCAAAGAAATAATAACAGCCGGAAAGGTGAACAGAGAAACACAAAAGATTGTGTGCGCGCTGAAGAGATTGAAGTCCTGAATGATAACAATGTAGAAGAATTACAGGGTTGTTCTCAGGAAAGGAAGGTATGAGTTTAGTGTTCAGATTTTGGCAAAAGTCTTGATTGAAGGAGAAAGTATAAATAGGTAGAAGTTGTTGGTAAAGGTTGCAATATTAAAAAGAAAAAAAAAGGTTGCAGTTGCGTAATCCCAAAATAAATAAGAATCAAGGAATTTGTGAAAAAGGCAACAAAAATGAGTGATGTACGGTTTCCTAAACAGCATGGATGCTGCTAACAGTGTTGAGCAAAAGGAAGCCAGGCACACAAAAACACATGCTACATATCAGTGTATGTAATAAGCTCAAAAAATAAGCAAAATAAATATTAGTATGTTAGAATGTGCAGTTGAGTAGAAAACATATAAAATAGAGCAAAAAAGAAAGTGTCATAAAAGCCAAGTTAGTAGTTCCTTTTGGGGAAAAGAATGGGGACTTAGGAAGGGCACAAGAAAGACTTCTGGGCTTGGCAGGGTTGTTCCCTGACCTGGGTGGTATTTGCTGATTGATTGAACTCTACATCTTTGTTTTATATACTTTGTTTTATGCCTGTTTTGTTTTTGTTTTTGTTTTAAGATTTTTATTTATTTATTTGACAGAGACCGACAGCGAGAGAGGGAACACAAAGGGGGGGGAGTGGGAGAGGGAGGAGAAGCAGGCTTCCCACTGAGCAGGGATGGTGGGGCTTCATCCCAGAACCCTGGGACCATGTACCTGAGCTGAAGGCAGCCGCTTAACAACTGAGCCACCCAGGTTCCCCCATATGCTGTTGTGTTCTACAATAAAAAGGGTTAGAAAGAAAGTGGGAAAGGAAAAAAAAAAAAAAAGAAAGAAAGAAAGTGGGGAAGGGGCGTGCCCTCCAGGTTCTGTCTGATTTTCCTGAACCTGGTTCTAAATCCTGTCTCATCCTTGTATCTGCCCCAAGAAACCTATATAGAGATTTTTCCTTCTGGCACACCAGCCCTTCATTTAATCAGTATTAAGTGACTTTAAAAAAGGACAGCTCCCACCCTTGCCCCCATTATCTGACATTTTGAAGTCCTTTATCAGGCTTCCCATGTAATTTATTTGAACTCTGCAGACTGTACAGCTTTTCAAAGCCCTCGTGTTACCTACTGTGTAATAGGTGCTCAGTAAGTAGTGAAAAGCATGCTTCTTTCACGGAGGAGCAAAATCAGTAACTTTCTTAGTGATTATCAATAATATGCTGGTGTATATTATTCAGTATCTGTTTCATGACCGTGTATTTAGCCTGTAGCCTTGTTCAGTAAATGCTAAAAATAATTTCTCTACATAATTTTTTCCATCACCCTGTCTACTTTTTCTTCCCTTGAAAAAAAACAAACAAGACTGCCCTCCATCTCTTTGTGCTCCAGCAGTTTCTTGCCACTGTCCTAAAAGTACCTTATCTCGAGGGTCTGCCTTGAAGAGAAAACTGTGCTTATTTCTTACGTTAATTTTGGCTTTAAAGGTAATGCCAACTGCATTTGAGTAACTCCTCCTAATTATGACAACTCTGTTTTGCTTTGGTCTGTTTTGTTTTGAAGTCACTGAAGTTTGCCTGAAATTTCTGTTAGCTCCATCCCCTTCAGGACCATTATCTCCAGACCTTTAGGAAGTATAGTATTAAAATTGTGTACCTTTTTTTAGGTAGCATATTGTCAGCAACTAAAGGAAACTCTACTTGTCCTGTGACATTGCCGTTTGGTAAACTCCCTTGGGCATTCTTCTATAAAACTAATGGAAGCAGTGTCTCATACCTCCTGGTTTAAAATCTATGCTTTTAAAAAACAAAAATCTGTGCATTCTATCTAATGCTCCAGAAAGGCTCTTTGTGTTCAGTTTTGCATTTTTTTTTAAAAGATTTTACTTTATTTGACAGAGATCACAAGTAGGCAGAGAGGCAGGTAGAGAGAAGGGGAAGCAGGCTCCCCACTGAGCAGAGAGCCCAGGACTCTGAGACTATGACCTAAGCCAAGGCAGAGGCTTAACCCACTGAGCCACCCGGGCGCCCCCAGTTTTGCATTTGAATTGCAGACTGAACTTCTAAAATTTAGATTTTTTATAAACAAATACTTATCGTATACCTGACTCACTAAAGTCTTTATTCTAGCCAGCCATTTAAATTTTCTGTTCATGTTTTAAACCAACATAATTAATCTGTAGACTATATGGTGTTTTGTTTTACAAAAGAGGGGGGTGTAGGTGTATATTTTAAGATTTATAATTTTTTTTAAGATTTGTTTCTCTTCATATAACAATTACTTATTTGCGAAACTATTATTTTCTGTTGTGAAAGGCACCTAAAATCTGTAGTTTTCTCTAGTAGTTCTTTGACGTAGTGTAGAGCACTCAGACCAACTAGGTGAAATTCAGTTAGAAATTTCATGGAGTTTTGTCTCATAAATGTCCGTAAGACACTTCACTTGAAGTAAGGTACCACCCCCCCCCCCCCCCCCCCCCCCCCCCGCCCCAGCCACTCCCATATACACACACAGATGATCCAGGCCAAGTGAAGGAGTTTGACTGCAGTTCTGGCCAGCCATCTTCTTAAGAGCATCTCTGTCTTGACACATAGATCACTCCTCCTCAATTGAAATGCCCTATTCCTACGTGAATTATTTGACTCCTCCACCTAGCCAGTAAGAAGCAATTTTGTTTTATAGAAATATTTAATATTTTATTTAGCTAAAATACCTAAGTAGGCGCACCTGGGTGGCTCAGTGGGTTAAAGTCTCTGCCTTCGGCTCAGGTCATGATCTCAGGGTCCTGGGATGGAGCCCCACATCGGGCTCTCTGCTCAGCAGGGAGTCTACTTCCTCCTCTCTCTCTGCCTGCCTGCCTCTCTGCCTACTTGTGATCTCTGTCTGTCAAGTAAACAAATAAAATCTTTTAAAAAAATAATAAAATAAAATAAAATACCTAAATAGCTTTCTTGGGACAGATAAATTTAAATACCAAAGAGCAGTTTTTAAGCATTGGTTGATGATTGCAACCCTTCGTGCGTAGTTATGTTCATCCTGGTCACATTATATCTTATTCATAGTCTTAATTTAATGAAGAGAGACTTCTGATATTTCTTTATAATAGTTTCATATGAATATTTTTTCTTTGATTCCTCTCAAGAACTTTATATCTCTGCAGGATTAATTTGGAAGTACATCACACACAAGATTAGTAATTTTTTAATTCAGTGGTTATCAGATATAGCCATGTCTCACTTCTCTACCAAATAGTTTATTAATGCTATTCAACTCTGTATGCAAAATAAAATTTTCTGGGAGTTTTTAGCTGGGCCTACTAACCCCCAGAGATTTCAGTTTCATTGATCTGGGGTTGGGCCTGGGCATTGTAATTGTTACAGCTCTCCTGGTGATTCTAATGAGTAACCAAGAACTGAAAACCACTGTGCTAAATCCTGTATCCCAAGTAATTGTTTTCTCCCATTTATCCTTAAAATGTTCCCATAAAATAATTTTTCTGATTTTCGGTTTTCAGATGTCTTATTACCTCCACTCCCCGACTCTACTCAGAGTTGATCCTCAGCAACAGTGGGAAAGAATGAATATGAATAAACCCGTAGATGATGAGAAATGATTTTAGTCAGTGGATTTAAACCATCTCTTTTACCAGACCTGCACATGAGACTACAAATATACTCAAATTGACTAATCTGAATTTTTTTTCTAAGATTTTATTTATTTGAAAGAGAGCTCAAGCCAGGGGAACCGCAAGTGGAGGGAGGGAAAGGGAGAAGCAGGCTCCCTGCCAAGCAAGAAGTCTGATGCAGGGGTTTGATACCAGGACCCTGGGACCATGACTTGAGCCAGAGACAGACACTTAACTGAGCCACCCAGGTGCCCCAATTAATACAAATTTTTACTACCTGTTGATGTTCCTTGGTTTTTTGTTTTTTGTTTATTTGGGGGTTTTATTTGGCGCCCTGTCAACCAGACTGTTAGCACCAGGAGGTAGATAATGAAGGCACCATGAGGAGAGCAAGGAGTTCATGATCTCAGTGGGAAGGAAAGAATCAGAGGACCTAGATAAACTGTATCTTATATACTAACCCCTGAAACTGTTAAAGTGTCTGGAGTACATGGGCACAGTGCCCGTTACTTAAGTCATTAATATGTCCCTTTTTCTCTTTCAGGTATCCAAACTATTGACTCTACCCAGGCCCTGTTCCTTCCAATTGGAGCATCTGTCTCTCTCCTAGTAATGTTCTTCTTCTTTGACTCAGTTCAAGTAGTTTTTACAATATGTACAGCAGGTAAATGAGTTTCTTCTCTATTCTTAAACTTTAACCTAGAAGGAATTTTTTTCACCTCTTTTTAATCATCATTCAAAACTTAAGATTTATACACCATCCATGCCATGCAAGTTTTTCTTCTTAAGTCTGTTTTTTCTCCCCATACTTCTCCTTGAACCACTGGATACACATAACATCAGTTTGGGACTGCCAGTACAGCCTGAACAAAAGACCAGGGGGGTTGAAAACATGCAGGCTTTATGATACCAGAGTAGGACCACTTTGACTGTGGCTCCTTATCTGGGAGGTTACTAGAAGATCCAGTGTGGCAAAGTGGTCATTGGCACCCTCCTCTGATGTTTCTGTAGTAGCCAGACACAACGGTAACTAATCAAAGTAATTTGACTGTCAGCCCTCTGATCAGTCTTTAAGCAAAGAGGTGATATAAGCGTATAAAACATCAGCAAAATGCTGGACATGTCAGATCATCCCCTGGCCCGCTGTTTCTCTTTTCATATTAAGATAGAAGAGAATGAGAAACCCTAGATGTCTCTGCTTCCCCTACTTCAAATCAGGTACTTCTTTCTTCTCAAGACTTTATCTGTATGGTGCTAATGGAAGAGATTTTTTTTCTCTAGTTAATTATATCTACTTGTTGAGAAAAGTTTTCTGGGCAATCAGTGTTTCCATAAGTCATGCCATTTTTCTTATGGTTGTTGAAAATAAACAACAAAACCTAACCATGTATTTTCTTTCTCTAGTTCTTGCAACAATAGCTTTTGCTTTCCTCCTCCTCCCGATGTGCCAGTATTTAACAAGACCCTGTTCACCTCAGAATAAGTAAGGATTTGGGATTTTCCTCTAAATTATGAATTTGTATATGTTTTTATCTTAGACTTGATAGCATTGTTGGGAGTCTCAATTTCTGGTATTGACCAGAGCACACAAATGCCAGAAGACTGGGAAGGGAGATGTTTGATCTTTAAGACTAGAAGACAGTACTTCCTTTTGTACCTTTTCATAGCAGAGGAAATGTAAACAAATCTTACAAAGTCTGAGTTGTTGAAATATGCTTCCTTCTTAGATTACTGAAAGATGAGCAGTTTTACTTTGAAGCAATACTTCATACAATACAATACTCATTCCTTTACTAGGGAGTTAATGGGATGTGAAAATAGTGGTTGACTCAGACATTTTTTGCCTTTCATCTTTGGTGCCCTAAAATATACACTAGCCACTTAGGTTCAAACCCCATGTGCACACCTTTCACTCCTTAACTCCCAAAGCCATTGCTCCATAGAAACAAAATGCTGTGCTAACAGAAATGCTGTATGCACTTAGGAAACCCGTCACTTGGGGCAACTGATTTTCCTAGGAATTAGTGATAACCAAAGAGTTATTACAGATTTTTATAAATATGTATTCATCATTGCCCAGTGGATTGAAGGTCAGTACTTTTTCATTTTGTTTTCCTCATAAGAACATAATTTCCCCTATAATGTATTTAATTCTCCAAAGATTGGTGTCGTCACTTTAAACTTCTAAACACCCATGCTGGTAATTTGGGATAAAAAATACAATCAGATGGGTGCAGAAGTATAGTTGAGCTTTTTTTTTTTTTTAAGGATTTTATTTATTTATTTGACAGAGATCACAAGTAGGCAGAGAGGCAGGCAGAGAGATCGGGGGAAGCAGGCTCCCTGCTGAGCAGAGAGCCCAATGCGGGGCTGGATCCCAGGACCCTAGGATCATGACTCAGCCAAAGGCAGAGGCTTTAACCCACTAAGCAACCCAGGCACCCCTAATTAATTCCTCTTTATTTCTGTAGCTTACTCCAAAGAGGTTTGGGTATTTTCGAATTCCTGGTGTCTGGGTATTGCCTACTGTTCTCATCTGGCCATATGAGCTCTGATCATGAAGGACCAAGGTAGAGTTTGGTTATTGAAATATAATGTATTGCCTATTAGTCCAATAAATGGTATGTGTTTTCCAGGATTTCCTTTGGTTGCTGTGGGCGTTTCACTGCTGCTGAACTACTATCATTCTCTTTGTCTGTCATGCTCGTCCTTATCTGGGTTCTCACTGGCCATTGGCTTCTTATGGATGGTGAGTAACATGTGAAAAGTTGAAGTTTTAATGTAGTTTATAGTTATATTTGTCCTCCCTTCCTCTGCTTACTGTGTTTAGTAATATTTCCTCTGATTACTGTGAATATTAGGTATCCTTAGGCGGTGCTACCCATTGTTGAGTTTTTTTACCCACATTCTTTTTTTTTTTTTTTTTTAAGATTTTATTTATTTATTTGACAGAGATCACAAGTAGGCGAGGAGGCAGGCAGAGAGAGAGGGGGAAGCAGGCTCCCTGCTGAGCAGAGAGCCCAATGCGGGGCTGGATCCCAGGACTCTGGGATCATGACCTGAGCTGAAGGCAGAGGCTTTAACCCACTGAGCCACCCAGGCACCCCTTTTTACCCACATTCTTAAGATATTTTTGAATAACAGCTTTTTGAGGTACAGTGTCCAAGTGTATAAATGTACAATTCATTGGTTTTTAGTATATTCAGAGAGTTGTGCAACCATCACTCCAGTCAATTTTGGAGCATTTTCATCACCCAACCTCCAAAACCCCATACCCAGCAGTCACTCCCATTCACCCACCCAAGCCCCAGGCATCCACTAATCTACTTCTCTCTCTGTGGATCTGCCTCTTCTGAACATTGCACGTAAATAAAATCATACATTATATGACCTATGTGTCTGCCTTCTTTCACTTAGCATGATGTTTTCAAGATTCATTCATGCTGTAACCTGAACCCGTACTTCATTTCTTTCTCTGGCCAGTACTACTCAATTGTATAGCTATGCCAGTTTTATTTATCCATTCATTAGTTGTTTCCACTTTGTTGTTTTATGAATAATGCTACTATGAACATTCATGTTTTCGTTTTTGTGGAGACTATTACATAAATGGAGTAATACTGTAATATATATATATAAATATATATGTCGAATATATGTTATATATGTGTTATATACCATAGACTTTTTATGTAATGATATAAATACGTGTCTGTATCATTACATAAAGGTAGCATATCCTTCTTAATAATTCCAGAGTATTCTGTCATATGTTACTTCACTATTGCTGGACCCTTAGATTGCTCTTAATCATCTCTTATAAACAACCTGAGGTGAACATTGTTCTACCTCTGGATATACATGTCAGATTACTTAAAACAGTTATTTCTGTGGATGAGTTCCATGATAAGAAATTCCTAGATGAGAGGATTTTTGTATTAAAATTTTTTTTTCTCTACTATACTGCCTTTCAGAAAAGCGGTAGCAGTTTACACCCCTACCTGTAGCACATGAGACTCCCTCTTTGTTGGTGATGATAAGGATGAACTAAGAATGTCATGAGGAGCTAACATTTGTTGAGTGCTTTGCATTGGCCACTTCCTGGATGTTTACATGGAGTATCTCATTTAATCCTGAAAAGTCTTTGAAGTAGATACTTCTATTCCCACTTGACAGAAGAGGAAACAGTTTCAGAGAAGTCCCTTATCCAGTCACAGAACTCTCGTTTATATTTCATCCTTCTCATCAGAATATCTTGTAGGGACATTTTCAGAAATCCCCCTTTATTCTTTTCTCTCCCTTAAGACATTTAAAAACTTTTCTTAAAGACCTCATAAGCATTTCCACCTCCTTTTTTATTCAGTCCTTATTTTCACAGTCCTTTTTCAGTCCTTACTTTCTTGATCTCAAGAAGCTTTATCTAACTGCTCTGCCCCACAAGGTCTGTTCACTTTTTCCTTTCTTCTGGTGTTTCAGAAGAGAAGGAAGTTAAAATACAAAAGACAGTTTTATTTAATTTGTAATACTATCTAAGGAATATTTAAGGGAGAAATTTGAAAATCAGAGATGATGGGCACAGATTGTACTTACTCCTATTATCCATTTGAAACAAACACAAGGCTAATCAAGACTCTGGAAACAGGGCTCTTTGGAGGCTCCTGTCCACCAAGACTGTGTCCTCACAGCTCTGAAAATGGCTCAGCTATTGTAGAATTGTTACTCATTGTCATCTAAGCATAGAGCCACCCAGCATGGTGCTCCCTATCCACGTCAGGAGTAGCAAACATTTGTGTCACAATGTTCTGCTCATGGTCAAATCAGATAGAATTTGACAAAAAGGATTTTTTTTATTTTTTTTTAAAGATTTTATTTATTTATTTGGTAGACAGAGATCACAAGTAGTCAGAGAGGCAGGCAGAGAGAGAGGAGGAAGCAGGCTCCCTGCTGAGCAGAGAGCCCGATGTGGGGCTCGATCCCAGGACCCTGGGACCATGACCTGAGCCGAAGGCAGAGGCTTTAACCCACTGAGCCACTCAGGCGCCCCACAAAAAGGATTTTAAACTGCATGTGTGTGTATGTGTGCAATCTAAACCTTGATAAGGAAGTAATTTTAAATCTTGAGGAAAACTAAAAACTTACACTTTTGTTTCAAGGGATTTTTTTTTCCCTTATAATTTACTTTGACTAGTTTAGGGATTTGAAATTTATGTGTGCGAATTAACTGGTGAAACAATATTATGAGGAAACAGGCTATCAAGTGGTTTGAGAGCTCTGTAAAGCTACATTAAAATGGCACATTATTTTAATGCACGGTGATAATTATGGAGAAAGGACTTTTCAAATTGCAAACCATACAAATATCTGATACATTTCTTCAGAAAGTATTTTTTAAAATAATAAGAATTACGGTGATGGAGAACAGGTTGCCAGTGGTTTTATAATATTTATAATTTTATAAATATATAATATGTATATTGTCATAGTTCCTTGTTCCAATAGTTGTCACTGTTCCATTGTTCCTTGCTTTTTTGAGTGCCTACCATATACCAACCTGTTGAAACTCAAAAGTAGCTCCTTGAGGTTGCAGATCAAGTTACCTCTTAGATTTATATAGAGACCTTTAATGAGTTGGAATGGAAAGCAGAGTCAAAATCACCAATGTCTGACCATGTGGTAATTGACATTTGCTGATTTCTGACAGGTTTGGTCTCTCGTTTTAGCTTCTTAAGTTGCCTTGTAAAAAACATTTCTGTGGTCATTTGCTTTGGAATGTGTATAAACATCCTGAAGTGTGCAGTGTTTAGGATTTTTAAGTGGTTACCAGAACTATTCAATTTCCCAAATCAAGTATCAGTGCTTTCAGTATTCCTACGGATTGATGTTTGATACATCAGTGCTTGTGGAGGTTGATAAAGAGTAAGTTTGAGAGAACAAAATTACATCTGAAGTTACACAAGTTGCTTGGCTGGTAGAAGAACGAATGCCGATTTTTATATACTAGGCATTGAGTATTGAGAAATACCACGTATGTACATTTGACTTTTCCTAAGATTAACTCTTGATATCTGCAGAATGATTTAACCTAAAAGCATGTAGGTGATTTTGAAAGACTTTAATAGAGCCTGATCTCTTTTTAAATCTGTGTTACAGAAAATTAAGGAGTCTTAGTCATGATGATTAGAGTAAGGATAATAACTATTAGTCCAAATCAGTCTCATAGCTGCTTTTATGATCATATCTTTTAATCTCACCTAAACCAGTGCTTCCTGATGAGGAAACAAGCAGCATAGATATTTCTCCTCTACTACTTCTGAACAAAAATATTTTAAAATGCTGGTTGGTTGGTTGGCTGGTTGGTTAATATCTAAACCAGATTACTTCAGTCTGTTTAATATCACTGGATGACTGTTAGCTATATACTCTTAAGAGAAACTGTTTTATGTTGATGTCCTTAAATGAAAGAGTCCACTCCCATAAATATTACACATAAATGATCTCCCTATACAAATACTGTGTTAAATGAGATGACAAGAGCTTCAGGTGCCACTGTTTTAACTAGAGTAATAGCAGACAATTATCACCTAACCAGACTGATTAGTTTCAAAGCCTGCACACTCAAAGTCCAGATGGTGCTTAAACTGCGTTGAAGTCTCTCAGCTTCCTCTGAGGTTTTTTGTAATCCCACTGACTTCTGGTGACTCTACACTTTCGTGGAACTCTTTGTTCATGTGTCCAGACACACATGTTACTATCTATAGGCTTTGCTAAGGGTTTTAAGTTTACCAAGCTGCTGACCCAAAAAGATTAGATACCTCTCAAAGCAGCAAGCAGTGTGTTTATACTCTCATCTCTACTCTTCCCAAGCATTGCAGAGAACAGAGAAATAACGTATTTTTTTAGTAGTGTGTAACTAAAAGAGAAAAGGTTGGCATTGGAAGGTGACATACTTTTCAAGATCACTGATTTATACATCCATCTGAAATACATACTTTAGAACGGATAAGCAGAATTTTCCTCATTGTACCTCTGTAGACAGGGCCAGGGACAGGCTTACTAGACACACTAACAGAAGAAACGGATAAGCAGCTCTCGGTAAGATAGAATGCAGAGTCCATTGCACTTCAAGATTTCCTCTAGACTGTAGAGTTCATGAGAGCTGCCCATACAAGACAACTTTTTTTCCCCAGTGACCACTGTCGGAAATACATTTCCATCCTGAAATTCACCTGATAGCTAAAATTCTTTGAGGTGGTTCAGTGAGATTCCTCAAACCCCACTTAACCCTAAGTAGTTAGTAAGTGTAGATGTTTACATCACCTTCTGTCATTATTGCTGGTCCCCAAAATTTCCTTGTCTAGGAGTCTCTTCTCCCTACCAGTTCGCACTGGTTACTTGTAACCAAGAATAGAGTTCTCTCCCTGCCTGGCCCCTCAAAAAGGGGAACCTTTGAGCTTTTCAAAATTGTTTCTCAGACTCTAGTGTTCGGTGTGTGTGTGTGTGACTTGTTTTCTGCTGTTAAGAAAATGTGTCTCTCTAGCCTAACCATGGTCTTTAATATCTGGAACTGGTTCTTTTCTAACATGGAAATTATCTTTGTAGATGTCTCTGCAGAATCAGAATCATCATAGGCAGTGATAATTTGGTAGTAGAATATTTTTAAAAATGAATGTTTCTCAATGAAAGCCTGCTATTTGAAGTTAGAGTGAAAACAGAATGATAAATGTGGTTGTTTTAAGTCAAGGCATGAAGTATATTTTCAGGCTTATGTACTAAAAAGCTTTAATAGTAAGAGACTTGAGCATGTTCTTGACCTAAACCTAGAGTTTTTAATCTACTTTCACCTTCATCTGGCAAATTAACCTTTTAAATTTGGGAAGCCTTGAAAGAATTTGACCAATGGGTGGTGTGGTACATTAGCTAAGAGTTGATGAATCTTGTACACACACATTTACTGTTCAAAGATTGTTAAGCCAGGTCCACAGTATATGTCCACTAACCAGTTCCGGGACTAAAAGTCTTGAACAGATGTCTAGTCCAGCCACCTCATTTAATATGCTTGTTACTAATCTATGATTAGAAAATGTACAATGCCAAAAATCTAATAATTGATTTGCTTTAAAATGCTAGACTCTGGCATTTAGTCCACATAAGGCTAAGATAAAGACTCTACATGTTCTACAGAACAGAGTACTGCCCTGAGATCTTATTACAGGTTACATGTTTCTTTTCAAGAACATTTTGGCTCGGTTCAGTGTCATTGTCTTTGTCCCTGGCCCTACTGGTCATGGAAGGCAAAGTGACATAAAGATTGTATCAATAATATGTTGAAAGTAATTCTAGATAGCTGGCTAAGAATAATAATTTACTTAACACTTTTGGTTATTTTACCTTTAACCTAAAGTTAAGATTGGTCTTGAGTTTCTCAGAAAGTTAAGTCTTCAGTTTCTCAACAAGCATGGAATGAGGGAAAGTTACCGCCCCTTTTCATTTTGGCTTGGGAAAGTCCTAAGGAGGAGGTGAGATTTTGAAGGGTTATTTAGATGAAAGCATGAAGAAAAAGAGAGGCAAAGTAGACGAACACCTGTGTTTCGGGGATGTGACAGAGTGTGGCAATATTTGTTTGGGGGCAGGAGTGATACTGTCTGAAAGAGTCGGGAGGGATGCATTTTGCCTCTTCAGATGTGGAGCTCACAGCACAGTGGGGATGGTTGGTCGGAATGACTGGAAGAGGTAATTGCTTAGCTGGAGACAAAACAGTAGCTGAGGAATGGGAGCAAAGGAAAGCAGACTCTGAAACCTCACTGTCCTGTGAGTTGTGCCCAAGGCCATGGGACTTATAATTAGACTGGACCCATCACAGAGTAGAGAACCTAGTACCATATGCAGGAAACACACAGTGATTGTTTCCAGTGGCAGTGAAGAATTAAGTGGGAGAGAAGCCAGAGTGGGAAAGGATGCATGTCAAACTAGGGAGGCGTAGGGAAGCGTGAACAGGTGTACTGTGGCCACAAAGGGTGGCACCCAGAATGGCTGCAGTTTGAGTGTACATGGTGAGAGACTGTGAGAAACTGAAAACAGACCCAGAGTTTCTAGTTTGGAAGATGAAAAACTGAATGGCATTGTCTGGAATCATGGAAAATCCTGTCACTGAGCAGTTCTGTCTTGTCCGTGGGTGGTTTCCTCTGGGGTGGGGTAGGATTAGCGTAAGAGGAGTGGCAAAGCAACAAGTGGATGCTTAGACCATATGACCAGAAAGGCTCCTACCAATTTAGGATTAAGTAACTGTATGGCAAGTTGCAAAGTTCTAGAACAGACCAGTCACCTGCGTGTGTCACAGAGGCATATACATTTAACTTGGATAACGTGCCATTTTGCTTGTCTGTCCCTTTCGTTACCATACCTCTTTTTCGGGTGTCATCAGTCCACTGATCTCCATTGGCCACATGCCTGTCCCTTGTCTGTCCATCTCAGGCCTTCATTTCTCCCTTTGTTCCCTTGATGTGCTTTGCACTCCACATATGCACTTGTCTAGATTTCTGAACAGATCACTTCTTGTTCCCCTACCACCATCACCCCTGCACCTGCCCCCGGGCTTCCCACCCTCCACTGACCGCTGTTGTTCCTCAGGTCAGCCGAGCTTATCCCTGCCCGTGTCCTGAGTATTGATTCACAGCACAGCCCACTCTTTTTTTCCAAAGATCATTATAATGGAAAATACCATTATTAAAAAATAGGTATGAGTTGATTATATCAGGGGCCTTGGTTGTTTTTATGAATTTATAAAAAATTAAAGGAGACCCTAGTAAAATGAGCACATCCTAGATTATTGTAAAATCAGAAATTATATTTGACCACATCTCTCCAAAATACACACACAGTGCACACCATGGAGATAAATGGATACTTGATAACAATAATGACACAGGGGTAATTGAGATAGTTTGCTCTTCTTTCCAGTTTTAGTCTGTCTTCCAGGGATGGGAATGGTTGTTCTCATTTGTTTGTGCAACACCATTCCCACGGTAGGAACTCACCAAATATTGGTTGGATTGATGTGTCTAGGGTCCACCAAACTGCTATATTTGCCCACTTAGTTACATGTATTGACAGTTTCCCACCAATTCTATTTAAACGATACCATCTGTAATACGGTTTTGCTTTTCTTACCTTCCTTAGAATTAATTTGAAATTTAAAGTAGACAGCATAATTTTTCATTCATTCAGCAAATATTTGTTGAATGACTACTCTGTTAGGTGCTGGGGCTTCACAGAAAGAATTAGCCATGGTTTATGTCTACCAGGAGCACTGAGTTTAGGGAATAAATTCACTTGTATATAAATTAATCACACTGTTAGAGAATGGATGAATGCGTTGAGAGTCAGAGTCCTGTAGCATCACAAGAGGTGTTTACTTAATCTGACTAGATCAGGAAGGACTTCCTAAAGAGGGCCTTTTGTGAACAAGAAGGAACATAGTTGAGAGGTGTGATCATATTTAGGTGACTAGAGAACAGAGCCAGAGCACTGCACGCTGAGGGCAGGGGACTTGGGCAGTGGAGAACGCCCTCCCCTACATCCCTGTCAGTGCCCATCCAAGTTTTCTGACCTTCGTTCCACTGTGAGAACCCACAGGAAGTACAGAAGCAGCTGAAGTGGTCTAATCAGACCTGTGTTTCAGAAGATGGAGGAGCGCTGAAGGCAGGGAGAGACCATTCATCTGCGTGACCTGTTCTAGTCTCCCGGGATACGGCAGGGAACCATGCCCTCAAGGACCTGGCATTTTAGTTGAGAAGAGAGAGAATTTAAACACATATATATATAGTGTATGTCAGATTTTGAGAGGTGTGAGAAAAAAAGTAAGGCCAGGATAGAAGAATGAATTGCTGAGTAAATAAAAGGGGATGTGATCTCAGGTGTGGGCAGACCACATAAAGTCAGGAACAAGGAGGAAGGATCCTCAGGGATGGGGAAGACCAGAAGCAGAGCCAAGAAGTCTCAAACGGGGCCTGGCCAAGAGCTTTATCATTCAGAATAGAATCTCCTGGGTCTTACACAGTTAACACTATCCAAGAACATGAAAAAAAGGATGTTCCCAAAGACCAAGCAGGTCAAAATTGGCTCAAGTGGGCACTTTGCACAAGTAGAGTGTAAATGTCTTAAACTGGAGCTTAAACTGAGCTGCTTGGTTTTTGAGGGGACTTATAAACCGTTAGGTGGATAAGCAGAATAGCTTGTGGAAAGAGGATGAGCCCCTACTCCACACTGACCAATGTCTGTGGTCTCCTCCCCAGCCCTGGCCATGGGTCTCTGTGTAGCCATGATAGCCTTTGTCCGCCTGCCCAGCCTCAAGGTGTCCTGCCTGCTTCTCTCAGGGCTTCTAATCTACGATGTCTTTTGGGTAAGTGTCTGTTTCCCTGAAGCCACCACTCTCTCTTGTGTTTAATTGGAGCATTGATTCCTAAAAGTTCTTAACTTTAAGTATCCAAATGCTGGCTGGCTGGAGTACCTCCTACCTAAGATCACTCCCTCCAGTCCTGAACTGTACATGCTAAAGGTGAGCAGGCATCTGTCCCCGCCTGTTTGTTGAGACGCGTTAAGCAGATAGTGCATCTGTGTTTCTTGGGGTGGGGGAGAGACCAGGCAGACAAGATTCTCTGCCATGGGAGCAAATATTTTTTTCTTCTATGAGCATGCAGTCCAAGAAGGCTGATGTTAGCCCGGAAATAGACCCTCAACTCTATGGTCAACTAATCTTCAACAAAGCAGGAAAGAATGTCCAAAGGAAAAAAGACAGTCTCTTCAACAAATGGTGTTGGGAAAATTGGACAGCCACATGCAGAAAAAATGAAACTGGACCATTTCCTTACACCACACACAAAAACAGACTCAAAATGGATGAAGGACCTCAATGTGAGAAAGAAATCCATCAAAATCTCCCTTGAGGGAGAACACAGGCAGCAACCTCTTTGACCTCAGCCGCAGCAACTTCTTCCTAGAAACGTCACCAAAGGCAAGGGAAACAAGGGCAAAAATGAACTATTGGGACTTCATCAAGATCAAGAGCTTTTGCACAGCAAAGGAAACAGTCAACAAAACCAAAACACAGCTGACAGAATGGGAGAAGATATTTGCAAACGACCTATCACATAAAGGGCTAGTATCCCAAATCTATAAAGAACTTGTCAAACTCAACACCCAAGAACAAATAATCCAATCAAGAAATAGGCAGAGGACATGAACAGACATTTCTGCAAAGAAGACATCCAGATGGCCAACAGACCCATGAAAAAGTGTTCCACATCACTCAACATCAAGGAAATACAAATCAAAACCACAGTGAGATACTATCTCACACCAGTCAGGAAATTAACAAGTCAGGAAATGACGGATGCTGGTAAGGATGCAGAGAAAGGGGAGCCCTCCTACACTGTTGGTAGGAATGCAAGCTGGTGCAGCCACTCTGGAAAACAGCATGGAGGTTCCTCAAAAAGTTGAAAATAGAGCTACCCTACAACCCAGCAATCGTACTACTGGATATTTACCCTAAAGATACAAATGTAGTGATCCAAAGGGGCACGTGCACCCAGATGTTTATAGCAGCAATGTCCACAATAGCCAAACTATGGAAAGAACCTAGATGTCCATCAACAGGTGAATGGATAAAGAAGATGTGTTATATATATATATACAATGGAATACTATGCAGCCATCAAAAGAAATCTTGCCATTTGCAACGACGTGGATGGAGCTAGAGGGTATTATGCTGAGTGAAATAAGTCAATCAGAGAAAGACAATTATCATATGACCTCCCTGATATGAAGAATTTGAGTGGCAACGTTGGTGATGGGGGGTTAGGGGTAGGGAAGGAAAAAATGAAACAAGATGGGATCAGGAGGGAAACAAACCATAAGAGACTCTTAATCTCACAAAACAGAGGGTTGCTGGGGGAGAAGGGGTTGTGGGGTTATGGACATTGGGGAGGGTATGTGCTATGGTGAGTGCTATGAAGTGAGTGACCTGGTGATTCACAGACCTGTACCCCTGGGGCTAATAACATATGTTAATTAAAAAAAAAAAAGGCTTTACGTTGCAGTATTCTGAGACTTTGCTCTTAAGAACAAGGAGGGTTGATGCTGAAATCAGGGTGTTCCCAGCTTCCTCTGTTAAAAACACGTCTCTCCATTTGGCTTTCGGCAGGTGTTTTTTTCTGCCTACATCTTCAATAGCAATGTCATGGTGAAGGTGGCCACGCAGCCGGCTGACAATCCCCTTGACGTTCTATCCCGGAAGCTCCACCTGGGGCCCAATGTTGGGCGTGATGTTCCTCGCCTGTCTCTGCCTGGAAAACTGGTCTTCCCAAGGTAGGACTGGCCTGTCAGGCCTCAGGTTGTGATAGTGAACACACTGTCTTCCTGTTCCTCTGTGTTCCTTGATTAGCCTTTGTCATCAACATTCTTACCCTAGACTGGAAAAGAGTTGTGAGTCATCCTCTCTGTTTTACAAATGAGGAAGAGAATACTGATTTGAGTTGCAAAGATTTATCATTAAATGATACAGGTGCTGCTTTTTATTATTGATTAACGTTATCGAACAGCCGCATGTTACTACTGTTACACTACTGTTACCATATTTTAGAGTTGGCTGGAGGAAATCAACAGGAGACTTCTGGATCTTTTTTATTTCTAAAGCATTTGTAAAAATATCTCCTAATGCTAAAATTACACAGTTGCTGATGATACAATCTTAGAAAAAAATTGTGTTGCTTTAATATCCATGTCTGGGAGTAGTCAGGTGCTTGTTTAAAGTTACAGCAGCGAATGTGTGACAAAATACAGAATTGCTTGACATTTCTGGAAGACACATTACTTAAACAGATGACTTCAGCAGTCACTTTAGAGGTACTCTCCTGAAGCAGTGAGGGGCCTGGTTGAAGACGGCTGTTGCCAGTAATCTTGTGGCTTGTGATCTCTAAACTCTTAAAAACTAGTGTTGTTCCACCTCTAGAGATTTCCATCTCCCATTCAGATAAGTCCAACTTCTTAAAAAGCTGACAGACGACTCTGCACAGGAGGAGGAGAAATGGGATTGTTGAGGGTGGCATCCCTGACCTATGACACTGCATTCCAGCTCCACTGGCAGTCACTTCTCTATGTTGGGCATTGGGGACATCGTGATGCCTGGACTCCTGTTGTGCTTTGTCCTTCGTTATGACAACTACAAAAAACAAGCCAACGGCGACTCCTGCGGTGCCTCTGGACCTGCCAATATCTCTGGACGCATGCAGAAGGTCTCCTACTTTCACTGCACTCTCATTGGATACTTTGTAGGTAAGAGAGCTGGAGAGCCTGCATGGGATCCTCTGACTGTCCTCCAAGCCCTGGAGTTAAATCAGGTCTTCTAGCTGCAAACACTAGGTGGAAGGAGAGCAGTACTCTGGTTGCTGTTCTAGACAGCCATAGAGAAAGAAAAATATGGCCCATGACATGACAGATGCTGTCTCTGCTGGCCAGCCCAGTTCCCTATCCACCAAGTCTGAAGAACATTGTGGAAAGACTGATTAGGCCTCAGAGTTAGAAACATCTACCACTCAATGATTCTGGATTGGTCTGTGTGCTTAATTAAATCTTCAGCTTGAGGTTAATCAATGTCGTATTTATTTCCCGCCTCATGAAACAGGTATTTCCTGTTTTATTTGTTTATTCCTATTTTATTTATTTGTTCTAACATGTCTGTCACTTCTAACTTTAGACTCTCCCTGGGCCAGTTCTTCTCTAGCTGGCTTACTTAGCTCGCTTACACACAGACAGGGGAGACCCACATAATGGGGCTGTAGGAATGGTGGGAACCTGTCTGCTGTTCCAGTGGCTACAGCAGGGTGGATCATTTCAGGGCTGAGGCTCAGAGAGGTGAAACACCATGACCCAGGTGGCAATGCTTGCAGAAGCAGCAGAGTCAGAACTTGACCCCACCTCTTTTGCCTCTGAGTCTGGCTCACCTACCACACGAGACTGGAGGACCGGGCACCTTCAGGGCAGAAGTGAGGGCTTGGACCAATAAGCTAAGCACTGAGGGGCACCTGGGCCGCTCACGGGTCCTTGGAATTGTAGGACTTTTCAAAGCTGTGCTGCTCCACCCTGGGTAGAGATCACAAGCAGGGCCTCTCACTGGGCATCCCTCTAGACGGCACATGTCACAGGAGAGCTGTCCGATCAAGACAGCCAGGTATCAGCCAGGTAGCAGGCTTTCTTCTCTGAGGGTTGACCCTTCAGTGTTGCTTACGAAGGTTTCTCCCTTCACAGGTCTGCTCACTGCAACCGTGGCGTCCCGCATTCACCGAGCAGCCCAGCCCGCCCTTCTCTATTTGGTGCCATTCACCTTATTGCCGCTCCTCACTATGGCCTATTTAAAGGTGAGAGAAGCAGTTAGAAACCTGTGAAAGCAGTAACTTGGCATTGACTCTGCACTTGGGTATGTATTCTCCTTGCCAGAGGTGGGTCTGCTTAAGCCCCACAGCTCTTGACCTTGACGGTGGGTTGGTGGGTCTTTGCTCACCTGGTATGAGCAACCCCTTCCAGCCTGTTGCAGACACTGGCACAAAATGCTAGTGAATTAGACTACTATGCCTCTCCGTCATGAGCGAACTAACTGAAGTCCCTAGAGCCCGGCTGCAGAGACTTCCCTTAAAAGCAGCATCATATTGTCACCTAATAGCTTTTTTACTACTTTGCATTAAAATTTTGAGATATTTAAGAAATGTATGATTACAGTTAGACTTGGAACATTACCTGATATGTAAGATTTGTATTATCCCGCTTTTACAGAGGAGGAAACAGAGAGATAAACTAACTTGGCTTCAGCATCTCACTCTTAAATGATAGAACTTATACCCTTCTTTGCTGGAGGAGCCTAAGAGCTCTTCTAGCGAGTTCTTCAAAGAATGGTAGGTTACTTTTCATTGAATAAAATTTGAATGTTCTTTGATCTTCACAGAAGCCGGCTGATCTGAGATCAAGAATCAGAAAGGACTTATAGAAGTATGTGGCTCATGTTTAAATCTCTAACTTAGTAAAGTTCCTTCTTCCCCAGGGTGACCTTCGGCGGATGTGGTCTGAGCCATTCCACTCCAAGTCCAGCAGTTCCCGATTCCTGGAAGTATGATGGATCCCAGACAGTGACCAGAATGGCCATCTGAGTCCTTTTCTGTCAACATGTGGTTTTGTTTCCTCTTAGAGCTGGCCTGGTACTTGGAAATGTACCTGTATAAGGAACTGACATGTGACTGGATTTTGCGTTTGCAGGGAGCTTGTTTGCAGGAGCGAGGTGCTGGAGCCCTGCTTCGTTCTTTCTCTTCCTGCCGTTGTAGAGGCAGAGCCCCTCCTGAAGTAACAGGTCCTCCCCAGCGCTCCTTCCTCCCCCGTTTTTATGAATCTGCACCAGACTGTTACCTTTGGGGGATGGAGATATGACTGCTTAAAACTGACCACGGCAAGGAGTCGTTCTATACCTTTTGAACACTAAAAAGGATGAAAAATATTAGCAAACCGAAGTTTCTTCAGTGAACCCTCAAGAACTTTGGGACCAGTTTCCTACGGGGGACTCCGTTTCAGAGAACTGAGACAGAAGCTCTTCTGTCGTTATATTCTTTCCTTTTTCTGGATTTATTAAATATTTTCTGTGGTGTGAAGTGACTTATTAAAAATCCACAGACATTGAGTGACTTCTTAAAACATACACATAAGAATTTGTTGTAATGAGTTCATGTCCACCCAGATGTTGTGTTGGCAGTGAACGAGGGCACGGTTTTTATACATACACACACGCACACATCGATATATATGAATAAACAAGGATTAAAACCTGCTAAGATCATGCTGTGTAGCAGACAGGGACTTGCTGTAATTTTTAGCATGTAGAGCAGTTTACTCCGGCTTCCTTGTATATGGATACGCTGCTGTCTCTTCCCTCCACAACTGAACGTGCAGTTAAAAAACCAGTATAGTATTCGTACTGATATACTCATGGACTTTCAGGGGCTCTTGTTTGGTTTTGATCAGTGTAGCCAATTAGGGATGAAAAGTTCAAACTTTTTGGCCCTTTTTTTGTTTTTACAGGCTTCTCCCTTGCAGGGTTTTTAGTAGTTTCTTCTTGAACCAATGCATGTAATATAGCAGCAGGTGTCTTTGTGCTTTCTGATCATAGTAATGTACTACTTGTAAATACATTTTTCTATTTTCTATTGTTTTTGTATTTTCTTTTTTTTTTTTTTGGCATTTTGTTTCATTGGTGTGCTGTATTTTCCATGCCCTCACTCCTTGAAGAAAAAAAAGGAAAAAAGCAACATGATCCTGTCCTTGCTGTTGTGATTATAGTCTTGGTTTACCTGTGGTGACAACTGGGTATTGGGGACAAATGTCAGCTGCCCCTCTGAGCTGGGCTCTACATTGCAGGCATGCAGAAGGAGCAAGCTGCTCTGTCCCCTTAGAATCTGACCGTGTGCTGTGTGGTCTCTGCTGGAGAGCCAGCATTCTGGTAGTAACTACTGTGATCTTGTCAGCTCACTTTTGTCTTGGCAGCCCTAGCCTGATAAGAAATGGCCCACTGTAGAGGCAGAGAGGAGCCTGGCTACCTGACAGCAGAGGTGGGAGAAGGGCCCACTTGTCCCCCTCTCCCCCTTCAGCAGATAACCTGCTGCTGCTTTGACCTGTGCAATGGACTGGTGTGCTGTGCTTCCCCGTGGACAGAGCTCATAGGCAGTGCGTGTCGAGTGGTCATGGGGGCATAAAGCGATCAAGACGATGCGTTCTCCTATTGTGTCTTCAAATCCTGTTGAGGGCTGTTTTGTTTTTTGTTGTTTTGTTGGTTTTGTTCTGTTTTTGTTTTTTAATAAATGACTCCTTTCTAGCCTTTGTCACCTCATCTTCACTTTTGGTTGCTGGTACCACACAGAGCCTCCCGTCACCTCCCACCCGCTGTGCTTGTTCCAGAAGACTGACGGGAAGACCTTGTCTCCAGACAAGGTCATCTATAGTTCTGGTTCATTTCAGTCCTAGAGATGTCAAAGAACTGAAGCTTCCGTTGTCCACAGAACTCGAAACAGCCTCTGGAGTTGGTGAAGACCAAAGGTACACTGGTGTGCTTGCTGCTTAGCTGTTCTTCCTTAGCCCTCCATGATGCTAATGACTAATTAAACGGGGCAGGAGTAGGGGGACTCACCCTTAATCAGAGTCATTTTGGTAAAGTGCCAATAATGGTTAGAAGTATTATCCTGGCAGTTGGTCATTTTGATTTTTCTATCTTTTCGTAAAAAATCTAAATTCCAGGCAGAAGGAATATAATTTTTCGCCATCCTTGCTTCTGTACGGGTTTGGGGGAAAAATACCTATTTGGGTCTCCTGGATGTAATTTGGATCCCAGCTGCTAGTTCTCAAAGCCCTTAAAACTTGGGCAGAGGAACCACAAATACTCCTTTTGTTTTAAATTAACCACAGAAGACACATTAGAACTTCCCCTGGTGCTGGAAGTAGTGCTGTTGTGGAGGTGTGGGAAGTGCTGCAGTTACAGCACACGATTTTGGTCTTTCCTTACAGTCTTCTCCCCTGTCCTGCCTAATACGGATTTATGTCCTCAGCTTTTTTTTTTTCCCTCTTCTGGTTTCTCAGATGGTCTGAGTTCTGTGGTCTTCTAAGAAGTCTTTGCATTAGGCAAGGCATGTTGACAAAGTCCTAGCACAGACCACCTTTCTTCCTCACTAGTCTGAGTTTCTTCCTCCTCTAAAGAGACTGCATGCTGGAACTCTTCACTTACATAGTAACTTTAATCTGAGCTAATGAAGATAGAATAGCAAAGTTTATGCAAAGCCTAGTATGTTCCATTACTGTTACTACAGCTTCTGCTTTTCTGAATAAGATAGCTGCACAGCTCCCCGGGTAGGGACAGTTCAAACCAGAACTGGAGGGTGTGGGGGTAGGCTACTGTCTGAATTACCTTTGTAGCATGCCAGCACAAACCTTGGTTAAACAGGTAAGTTATGGTACCCATAAGAAAAAAGACTAGTTCTCTGTGAGGGTGGAGGGATGAGAGTTCTGTTTTGTCAATAAAAATGTCAAAAATAGAATCTGCCGTGTCTGCATAGCAGCTCTCACATTACTGCTAAGCAGATCCAGTGTTGTATGTAGACATTTGTGTTTGATAAAGGCCAACATTTACATCAGAGCGTTGGAATGTAGCTGTTTTGTATATACATGAAGCGTACTCATCAAGAATGTCAACTACAATTCTCTTTTCCGTAGAAGCAGGGCAGACAGTACAGACTCAGAAGGAAAGCAACCCATCCTACTTCCGATCTTCCAGTGCATACTGGCCTGGACAGACTCCTCCCTCCACTCAGTCACATTGCCTTGGCAATTCCCAACAATGAAATCACTTCAAGAACAATGGCTCCTACACAGGTGGCAGCCTTGCCCCAGAGTCTGTACGAAGTCCTGCAGATCTGCCTGTAGAGCTCAGGCCTCTTCCCTCTTCTGGGAGGGGTAAGCCAGGTAAGAGGTTTTTTATCCAGAAATTATTTCTATTCCTGTGCAATTTATAGACTGCTGTTTGCAAGACTGAACGAACACTTCTTCAGGTTTGGACTTTTAAGGTTCGGACTTTTAACTCCGCACACGTATGGAGCCTCTCCCAGAACAGTACGTTGCTGACTCCTCCTTGTGGCTGTCAACCATAATTTGTTTCCTCCCCATTTCCCTTGGAATTCAAAGCCCTTTCCCGCCCACTGGTGGTCATTTCAGAGTTGTTTCAGCTTAAGCTGTGTCAGGCACTGGGTGCTCCAGGAAACAAAAACAGCTGATCCCTAGTGCCCCACGGCAGGGGTGCCTTACTATGCCGGACATGTGGGGAACCTGGTCCCCATACATGAGGTCACTCAACAACGTAGCATTGAGTTCGAGAGAGAGGGTCAACCTGAAATCGTTAAGCAATAATTAAGCACAACTATTTATTTGGGATACACAGATTTGGGTAGCAATCCAAATAGGGTCCCACTAGGGAGCAAAAACTGGAGTTTTTTTAAACAGGGCATTGATATTATTTACAAAGCATTCTGATTGGTGGTGGCAGAAGACTAGTCTTGGCTGAACATAATTGGTTGCTAAGGCTGTCCCCGAAAGCAAAAATCTGTTCCTGTACAAAGTTGAAGATCTGTGCAGAGTCCTTGGGAGGATCTGTGATTTAGCCCAGTCCAGAAGTTCATGGTTTCATCTGGTAAGGACGTGCATAAGGCCCACCTCCTTAATGGCCTCCCGGTTCCTTTTAAAACTCCTGGACAGAAGTGATCTTATTTCTCCTGTGACAAGTAGAATCTAGAGCTTTTGGTCCATGACTCCGGAGTTTCCTGTAAATAGCAAAGGCGTAGCTGGGAATGCAGGACTGGATCCTGCAACTAACAAAGGGAAAGCAGGGCTAAAAATGCTCCTTTTTCCTGCACCATGGTGCTCCTGGCCAAATACATAAACTACAGCAGACAGGAGCACTGAGCACGTTATCTCTGTGCAGCATGGTTTAGGAATTTTACTAAAGCCAGCAGTTGTAACTTTATGGAGTACTTTCTCATAGTGATCACTTTGGTGTGCCATACAGAGTTGTTAGGTATTTGAGTTATTAAAAATTCATGTGGCTGACTCAGGCTTAGTTTATGGCTCCTCTGATTATGATGCCGTCTAGTCAATTGTTAAAGTTCCAGGAAGTCTAGCCCTCGTCAGGTAGAAACTGTATCACTTGCCACTGGTTCACAAGTGAACAGTGTTCCTGAGAGGAATCCAAGAGCTTGCTCCAGCCCCCACAGAGTCCTGGGATTCTCACTAGATATCAAGACAGAGGAACGGGAACCAGTTGGGGAGAGGAAACAAGGCTTGAGACCAGGAGCTGGGAAATTTGCCAAGCAGTGGGCTTTTGCCTTGTGAGGAATGAAAGACAGGAAGTGGGTGTCCAGAGGACAAAGAGATGGAGAGGGGGCAGCAAGGTGGCCACATGCCAGCATTCCGGCCTTGGGATTCTGAATGCCAGTTCCTCAGCCTTCCCAAACGCTCTGGCTCCAGGCAAGTTACCTCTCCACCCTCTAATGAGACCGTTCACTCAACCCACCTGGACTTGGAGATGCAGGTAGCACTTACGGCTAACTTTTAGCCTTGGTGTTTGAACCTTTCCATCGAAAACTGTGGATTTCCTCCCTCCTCCAGTTGGTGGTGCAGCTTGTTTGGGGTATTTTCTGCGGGTATATAGTAGCACATCCTGGGGCAGCTGTGCCCAGCTTTACAGGCTTCCTGGCGAGGGCACACACCTAATTTCAAAAAAGAGAGGTTAAGGACTTGCTTTTATGAGAAGGAGCACTCCTGGCCTCTGAGATGACAAAGCTCTGTACAGATAAGTCACGGTCTTGCTAGCTTGACAGTGGTGGAAACAGTGCCACCTGCCCTAAGGCTGGTGGCAGGTTTGGCCAGGTCTGAAGGAACACCTCACATTGGCCAAGAGCCCCAGGCCCACCCAGAAGCCTGGGGAATGAAGAAACACCTTTCCCCCACAATGCCCCACTCCTTTCAACAGCTACAGGTGTAACCAGGGCATGTGCCACTGGATGTCACCCAGTGGGTCTCCCTGCTGCCATCCTGTCTGGCTTTCACCATCGTCTTCAAGGAGCTGTTCTGCCAGCAGGCCTCCCTGCTATGCAGTCCCAGTGCAGGGTGCCTGGGACTAGGGTGTGGTAAGAACCTGCTGCCACCCTGCATGCAGAGCACAGGGACTGGAAGGTGACGCCACAGCTTTTGACCTGAACACTTAATTGCCAAAACTGAGAGGAAAGACCGAGGAAGAGGAGTTCTGTTCAGCCAGTAAAGCAGCTAGAGAACTGGGATGTCTTAAAGATAGAAATGTACATTCCCCAAGGTTTTAAATACCAAGATTATCTCAAAGTGAGAGGTAGGAAAATGACTCCAAAGTCAGCAGTTAGCCTCACACAGCCACATGTGGCTTGGAGTTAGTGATAAAGCCCCTCTGGGCCTTGGCGATAAAGATGCATTAGAGTACCAAATGAATACTGGACACTTTCCTGGTCTGTTGAGTTTTCATGTACTCTACACAATTTACCAGTCTTTGTGGAGTTAGAATGCAATTAAAATTATCAGATTTAAACAAGCATGCTTTATTAAAACAACCATAGCTTCTGTAAATGCTTCCAGTTCATCACTGAGGAAACTAGTTATCTGTCCACCGTTGAGGGGTGAAGGGAAGGCTGGCACTTGAATCCTAGTCTGGGTGTTCAAAACAGAGCGGATTCGTCATAGAGAATAGGATCTTTGCTATAAAACTAGGCCAGCCCGGGGTCCTGACATTTTCCTGTGTGCACTGAAGGACTCGGTACAAAGCAGGGATGCTGGCTAAGCGTGTCTGACAGCTCCCACATGTGTGTCCTGTGATGTCTGGGCAGGGTCCAACAGTGAGCCTCACCCTGGTTAAGTTTAAGGAGTGGCCTCCCAGAGCCTTTAGGGCCTTCCTTGAGCCATTCTCTGAGGTCGGTTTAGGCCTTAATTTTTTGCAGCCTGGACTTAGCAAAATGCTTACAACAGAAACGTGATATGTCCTCAGCAGTGACATAGAGGCGCTTACAAGAAGCCACTTGTTCTCAGCAATAACTCAAATGCAACAGGTTCTGCCTAATAGGTCCGTAACATTTTGGCTGCCTAAGGCCAAGGGTATCAACCTCCAATCAGATTCTGCAAACCAGTGGTGATGTTTTTGTTTTCCGTAATAAACGCTACCTGTGCTATCTCCCACTTCATGTACTTTATAGTCCTGCTACTTATTTTGAGGGAAAAGTTAACCACTGCACTGTGAAGCCCCCCATCAGTCACTGTGGGCTTGTATTCCCAAATCTGCAGGCTTTTCTTGAACAGCCTTGGAACAAAAGATTCAGTGGGCCAAACTCCCAGTCTATTTTAAAATAAAGAGCAGTGTCATTCTAAGCCACTTGGCTGAAGTCCGTCCACAAGATAGAAGAGGGACAGAAGCCAGAGTCGGTAGAAAGCAAGAGTAGATTTAACAAAGTATTTGGAAAAGTATCCTCAGGGACAAGGTGGGGAAGTCAAGGCTGAGGTATCATTGATAAAGTAGGTTGATAACTTGTTTGTTAAGTGACCCTATTCTGAATAAGCAAAGGAAGGGCCTGGCAGTAGCTCAGAGGAGCAGCCCTGGCCTTTGTCTTCAGCCCCACCCACTAGTTTCCCTGACAGTGTGGCTGAGGCAATCCCTGCCAGGCTTAGCAAATTGGAGGAGGACCTGAAGCAAGGAGAAGACACAACCATGATCCAAAGAGAGCGCAGAGGGCTAGGACAAGTAGTTAATCCAACACAGGGAATTTTGATGGTGAGGACCACTACCATTACCAGTTTTACAGAGGAACTCAATGAGGCCTCCAAGATCACTACCTGATAGCTCTAAACACTGGCCTGTGACCTTAACCCCTATACTTGCTCTCCAGCACACAATTAGATAGTCCCCACCCTCTGAAAACACAGCCAAGTCATTACACACTCTGTGGTAGCTGACTGGCTTAGTAGCCCCAAAACATTTTAAATCTAACCACTGCCCAAAATGAATGATTGTTACAACCACCTCTGCCCTGGTCTTCCCAAATCCAGTCTGTACTCCACGTTTGTAAGCCAAAATCACCTCCTATTTTTAATAAAACCTCGTAATATAGGCAAAGCAGATTTTGTTATCCATTTTATATAAAAAAATAACTTCCAAGGTCAGTTTGCCTCAGGTGTTCCCACAGTCTTTGTCCAGCTTATCAGAAGGTATTCACATCCTGGTGCTGTAGATGTGGCTTTTGTGGCTTAAACAAAAGGGGGAAAGGGTGTCTATAAACAGAGGACTGTGCAAACAACATCCTGTTGGGGGTGAGGGACCACCAACCCTATTAGGCAAAGAAGAGCTGGAGTGTGGGCTGCCTGGGCCCTTCTGACTCAGCTGCTGCCCAGAGGTGTATGCAGAGACCTTCATCCCAGCCATGTTGTGGCAGTGTGGACTACTACTATTAAGAGTACGGTCTTGTACAAATCAGGAGTCCCTAGGAAGGAGGGGCCAGGACCAAACATCTCTTTGAGGCATCTGAAGCAACCAGATTTTAATGTTAAAATTTTGAATCCCCCATTGCTGTCATTAAAACAAAACAACAAACCATAAAAATAAATGAAAACTGCCAGCCGCTGTTCTGATCTCCAGCAATGATGGGCTGTAATTCAAACCAATCCTCCTGCTAAAAATAACTTGAAACTATAGAAAGCGTCTTTTACAAAGCAGTGAAGAAGGTTCCGCTTCTGCTAATGGTGGAAGAGCTTCTATTCGTCCTTCTCACAAATGACAACTATAGATCCTCAACAGAATGAAAACAACTACCTTAAGGCAGTGAAGAGCAACCAACCCCACAGAAAGTGGGAGTTGCCAGTTGGAAGGAAATGTCACTGAGTGCCCATTTTTATGGCTTTTTGCCCGAGGACAGGCCCCAGTTGCCACCATGTAGGGTAGTTAAAACTTGGATAGAAATCTGCAATCTTAGCTTCAGTCACCAAAGAAAATGGTTTGGAATCGCCCCAGTACCTTAAAAAGTGAGGGAGTCAATCCCAGAAAGGAGAGCAAGTGAGCACCCATGGTCTGTGTATAAACTCTGCCTAAATCTTTAATCTCTAAGTACAGTAGACTCCAAGCAGCCTGCTGAAAGAGCTGAAAAGAAAGACCAACTGCTGCCCACCACAGAGGAATCAAAGTCTTAAGTCTGAGTTCAGCCAAGTGCCTGTTTTAAAAATATTCTTCAGAACTTCTTCACTGTATTACTCACACTATCTAGAATATAATTTGAAATTACCACATATAATGAAAAAGAGGAAAGTGTGATCCATACCAAAGAGAAAAGGTAATTAACAAAAACTGACTTGGGGATGACCCAGATGTTATTAACACTCAAGATTTTTAAATCAACTATTACAATGATGCCAAAGAATGTAAGGGAAAATAAGCTTATAATGGATGCACACATAGGAATTATCAGCAGAGAAAAAGTAATGAACCCAATAAAATTCTAAAACTGAAATACACAGTACCATAACTAAATTCAGTAAGTGGGATTAACAGCACATTGAAGATGACATGTTAAAGGATCATTAAGCTTGAAGGAAAAAAAAAAAACAGGGGCTAGGAAACATTTTCTACAAAGGATCATAGTACTTGTGGCTTTGAGGGTCAAAGTCTCCATTACAACTACTCATCTCTGCCACTGTAGTGTGAAAGCAGCTAAGTAAATGAATAGGGATAAACAAATTTGGCCTGGACGGATCCAGTTTCTTAACTCTGAAAAAGAGCAACAGACATCCAATCTAAAGAACAGAGAGGAAAAATACCTATTCTTCTGAAGCTGTTTCAAAAATCAAAATGGAGGGGCGCCTGGGTGGCTCAGTGGGTTAAAGCCTCTGCCTCAGCTCAGGTCATGATCCCAGGGTCCTGAGATCGAGCCCCAAATCTGGCTCTCTGCTCAGCAGGGAGTCTGCTTCTTCCTCTCTCTCTCTCTCTCTGCCTGCTTGTGATCTCTCTCTGTCAAATAAATAAAATCTTTAAAAAAATTAAAATTAAAAAATGGAAGGAAAATTTCAAAATTCCGTCTATGAGGTCAGCATTACTTTGATCCCAAAACCAGACTAAGACCCCACCAAAAAGAATTACAGGCCAATATTCCTGATGAACACGGATGCAAAAATTCTCACCAAAATACTAACCAATAGGAGTCAACAGTACATGAAGAGGAATAGTCACCACGACCAAGTGGGATTTATTCCTGGGCTGCAAGTTTGGTTCAGCATCTGCAAATCAATCAATGTGATACATTAATAAAGAACAAGAACCATAGGATACTCTCAATAGATGCAGAAAAAGCGTTCGACAAAGTACAGCACCCTTTCTTGATCAAAACTCTTCACAGTGTAGGGATAGAGGGTATATACCTCCACACTATAAAAGCCATCTACGAAAAACCTACAGCGAATATCATTCTCAATGGAGAAAAACAGAGCTTTTCCCCTAAGGTCAGGAACATGGCAGGGATGTCCACTATCACCACTGCTATTCAGCATTGCACTAGAAGACCTAGCCTCAGCAATCAGGTAACAAAAAGAAAGAAAAGGCATCTGATTTGGCAAAGAAGTCAAATTCTCACTCTTTGCAGATGATAAGATACTCTGTGTGGAAAAGCTAAAAGGACTTCACTCTCAAATTGCTAGATCTCATACAGGAATTCAGCAAAGTGGCAGGATATAAAATCAATGCACAGAAATCAGTTGCATTTCTACATACCAATGAGACAGAAGAAAGAGAAATTAAGGAGTTGATCCCATTTACAGTTGTACCCAAAACCATAAGATACCTAGGAATAAGCCTAACCAAAGAGGCAAGGGATCTATACTCTGAAAACTATAGAACACTCATGAAAAAAATTGAGGAAGACACAAAGAAATGGAGAAATATTCCATGCTCATGGATTGGAAGAAAAATTACCAAGCTGTAATCATCAAGACAGTATGATTCTGAGACAAAAACAGACACATACAGTGGAACAGATTAGAGAGCCCAAAAAGACCCTCAACTCTATGGTCAACTAATCATTGACAAAGATAGGAAAGAGTATGCAATGGAAAAAGTCTCTTCAACAAATGGTGTTGGCAAAATTCGACAGCCAAATGCAGAAGAATGAAACAACCATTTCCTTACATCATACACAAAAATGAACTCAAAATAGATGAAAGACTTAAATGTGAGACAAGAATCCACCCAAAATCCTAGAGGAGAACACAGGCAGCAACCTCTTCGACCTTGGCCACAGCAACATCTTGCTAGACATGTCTCCAAAGGTAAGGGAAACAAAGGCAAAAATGAACTATTGGAACTTCATCAATATCAAAAGCTTTTGCACAGCAAAGGAAACAGTCAACAGAACCAAAATTTGAGGGGTGCCTGGGTGGCTCAGTTGGTTAAGAGACTGCCTTCAGCTCAGGTCATGATCCTGGAGTCCTGGGATTGAGTCCCTCATCGGGCTCCCAGCTCCAGGAGGAGTCTGCTTCTCCCTCTGACCTAATCCCCTCTCATGCTCTCTCTCACCCTGTCCCTCTCTCAAATAAATAAATCTTACAAAAGGATTTTGATAAATGACAATGGGAGAAGATATTTGCAAGTGACAATCAGATAAAGGGCTAGTATCCAAAAACTATAAAAAATTTATCAAACTCAACACCCAAGGAACATATATAATCCAGTAAAGAAATGGACAGAGGACGCAACATCACTTGGCATCGGGGGAACAAATGAAAACCACAATGAGATACCACCTCACACCAGTGAGAATGGCTAAAATTAGCAAGTTAGATAACAGATGTTGGCAAGGATGCAGAGAAACGGGAACCCTCACACACTACTGGTAGAAATGCAAGCTGGTGCACCAGTGTGAAAAACTCAAAAAGTTGAAAACAGAGCTACCCTATGACCCAGCAATTGCACTACTGGGTATTTACCCAAAGACAGAAATGTAGTGATCCAGGGATGCCTGGGTGGCTCAGTTGGTTAAGCAGCTGCCTTCGGCTCAGGTCACGATCCCGGCGTCCTGGGATAGAGTCCCGCATCAGGCTCCTTGCTCTGCGAGGAGCCTGCTTCTCCCTCTGCCTCTGCCTGCCACTCTGCCTGTGCTCGCTCGCTCGCTCTCTGACAAATAAAAATAAAATCTTAAAAAAAAAAAAGTAGTGATCCGAAGGGGCATGTGCACCCCAATGTTTATAGCCCAATGTCCATAATAGCCTAACTTTATTTTTTTTTAAAGATTTTATTTATTTGACAGAGATCACACAAGTAGGCAGAGAGGCAGGCAGAGAGGGGAGGGGAGAAGCAGGCTCCCCGCCGAGCAGAGAGCCCGATGTGGGACTCCATCCCAGGACTCTGGGATCATGACACGAGCCGAAGGCAGCGGCTTAACCCACTGAGCCACCCAGGCGTCCCCTAACTTTATTTTTTTTAAGATTTTATTTATTTATTTGACAGATCACAAGTAGGCAGAGAGGCAGGCAGAGAAAGAGAGGAAGAAGCACACTCCCTGCTGAGCAGAGAGCATGGTTCGGGGCTCGATCTCAGGACCCTGGGATCATGACCTGAGCCAAGGCAGAGGCTTTAACCCACTGAGCCACCCAGGCGCCCCAATAGCCTAATTTTAGAAAGAGCCCAGATGTCCATCAACAGATGAATGGATAAAGAAGATGTGATATGTGTATACACACACACACACACACACTGGAATATTACACAGCTATCAAAAAATGAAATCTTGCCATTAGCAAGGACATGGATAGAACTAGAGGGTATTATGCTAAGCAGAGGTCAGTCAGTCAGAGAAACAGAATCATCAGATGATCTCACTGATAAGTGGAATTTAAGAAACAAGGCAGAGGATCATTGGGGAAGAGAGGGGGAAAAAATGGAACAAGATGAAACCAGAGAGGGAGATAAACCATAAGAGAATCTGACAAACAGCATTTCTGGAGGGGAAGGTGGAGAAGGGATGGGGTAACTGGGTGATGGACACTGGGGAGGGTATGTGTTGTAATGAGCACTGGGTATTACATAAGACTGATGAATCACAGACCTGTACCCCTGAAACAAATAATACATTATATGTTAATTAGTTGAATTTAAATTTTTAAAAATGTTTTAAAAACATGAAAAAAGTGGTCAGAGCATCTTGGGACAACATCAGTCTAGCATACATATACATAACTGGGATCCCAGAAGGAGAAGGCAGGCAGGCATTGGGCAGAAACGGGGTGGTTTTTTGTTTTTAAGTAGGCTCATGCCCAACTTGGGTCATGAACTCATGACCCTGAGATCAAGAGTCACATGCTCTACTAACTGAGCTAGCCACGGTGCCCCAGAGTTTTTTTACTCTGAGCCAAAATTTTCCAAATTTGGAAAAAGTTCTAGAATCATAACAAACCCCCAGTGGAATAAATACAAGAGAGATGCACCCAAGGACTTCATTGTCAAGTTGCTGGAAACTAAAATGATTTTGAAGGCAACAAAAATGACACACTTTAAATTTTTTTTTTAAGATTTTATTTATTAGTTAGAGACAGAGAGTGAGCACAGGCAGACCGAGAGGCAGGCAGAGGCAGAGGGAGGAGCAGGCTCCCTGCCGAGCAAGGAGCCCGATGTGGGACTCGATCCCAGGACGCCGGGATCATGACCTGAGCCGAAGGCAGCCACTCAACCAACTGAGCCACCCAGGAGTCCCAAAAATGACACACTTTAAAAACCACATTTCAATTTATATGAAATACTGCAAGCTTCTCATCAGAAGTCACAGTGATTAAAAGACAATGGGATAGGGGCACCTGGGTGGCTCAGTGGGTTAAGCCTCTGCCTTCAGCTCAGGTCATGATCTCAAGGTCCTGGGATCGAGCCCCGCATCGGGCTCCCTGCTCAGCGGGGAGCCTGCTTCCCCCTCTCTCTCTGCCTACTTGTGATCTCTGTCAAATAAATAAAAAATCTAAAAAAAAAGACAATGGGATAACTTCTTTAAAGGTATGAAAATAAAACATGTCAACCCAGAACTCTATTACCAAGGGGGAATATTCTGGAAAATGCAGGTGAAAAATAGACATTTTCAGATAAAAGGAAGAGTCAGCAAGCCCCAGAGCTGCATTACAGGAATTACTAAAAAGAAGTTCTTCAGGGGCACCTGGGTGGCTCAGTTGGTTAAGCAGCTGCCTTCAGCTCAGGTCATGGTCCCAGGGTTGTGGGATTGAGCTCTACATCAGGCTCCTTGCTCAGCAAGGAGCCTGCTTCTTCTCTGCCTGCCATTCCCCCTGCTTGTAGCTTGCATCTCTGTGTCAAATTTTAAAAATCATAAGAAAAAAATTTCTTTCGGGTCAAGGGAAAAGAGATCAGTTGGGAATTGAGGTTTACAGAAATTAAGTCAGTTGGTCTAGTAATTTCAAAATGGTTTCAGTGATCCTTTCTCTCTGTTATTTATCTCCTCTATATAGTTCCCTCCCACACCATCAGGACTGGTCTGTTTGGCCACCAGAATATGAAGTGACAGTGTAAGATTTCCAAAGCAAGGTGATTAAAGACACTGACATAGGCATAAATCTTCATAACCTTGGATTAAGCACGGATTTTTTAGAAATAACAACTAAAACACACACAATGAAGGAAATAATAGATAACTGGACCTCATAAAAATTTTAAACATTTGTGCTTTAAAGACACAACCAACGGGACGCCTGGGTGGCTCAGTTGGTTAAGCGGCTGCCTTTGGCTCGGGTCATGATCCCAGCGTCCTGGGATCGAGTCCCACATGGGGCTCCTTGCTCGGCAGGGAGCCTGCTTCTCCCTCTGCCTCTGCCTGCCTCTCTGTCTGCCTGTGCTCGCTCTTGCGCGCTCTCTATCTGACAAATAAATAAATCTTAAAAAATAAAAATAAAGACACAACCAAGAATGTATAAAAACAGCCCAAGAAACTGGATAAATTATTTGCAAATCACAAAGGCTTAGTATCCAGAATATTTAAAGAACCCTTACAACTCAACCATTAAAAAAATCCAATTATTATGTGGGCAAAAGACTTGAATAGACATTTCTCCAAAGAAGATATATAAATGGCCAATAAGTTCATGAAAAGTTGCTCAACACCATTAATCATCAGGGAAATACAAATCAGTCATGAGATACCACTTTGCATCCACTGGGATGACAATAATAATAATAGTAGTAATAAGCCAGACAATAACAACGCTTGCCAGGATGTGGAGAAACAAACTCTCCTACATTGCTAGTGGGACTATAAAATGGTGCAGCTGTTTTGGAGAACAGTTTGGCAGTTCCACAAAAGGTAAAACATGGAGTTACCATATGATCTAACAATTCCACTAGTGGTTATGTACACAATTTAAAATATATATATATCCACACAAAAAACTGTACACAAAGGTTCACAGTAGGATTATTCATAATAGCCAAAAAGGGGAGATGACCCAAATGTTCAACTGACAAATGGATAGACAAATATCCATACAATGGAATGTTATTTAGTAATAAAAAAGAATGAAGCATATACATACACTGATACATAATACAACATGGATAAGCCTTGAAAACATTATGCTAAGAAGCCAGACACAAAAGGCCACATAAAGTACTGTTTCACTTATACCAAATGTCAAAAACAGGCAAATCCATAGGGACAGAAAGGAGATTAGTGGTTGCCAGGGGAAGGATGAAATGGTAATAACAGTTACCAGGTGGAGGGTTTCCTTTTAGGGTGACGAAAATATTCTGGAATTAAACCACAGTGGTGATTCCATAGCTTTGTGAATACACTATATAACCACTGAATTATACACTTTAAAAGTGTGAATTTTAGGGACACCTGGGTGGCTCAGTCAGTTAAATGCCTTCGGCTTGGGTCATGATCTCAGGGTCCTGAGATCAAATCCTGAATTGGGGCTCCTTGCTCAATGGGGAGCCTGCTTCTCCCTCTGCCTGCTGCTCCCCCTGCTTGTGCTGACAACTAAAATTTTTTTTTAAAGTATGAATTGTACAGTATGAGAATTATATCTCAATTTACAGTAACACAAAACAAAAACCTCCCACTTCCATCTTTCTCAGAACATTCACATTGGGAGAAGTCAGATGCCATGTCATGACAGCACTCAAGCAGCTTTATGGGGAGGCCCATATGGCAAGAAACATATCAATATGCTGTGATGTAAGAACTTGGAAGCAGATCCTCCAGCTCGAGTCAACCCTTCAAATGACTGCAGCTCTGACCAATATTTTGACTGTAATCTCCTAAGAAGGTACAAGCCAGAATCATCTAGCAAAGCCAATTCTGATTCCTGCCTCTCAGAAACTGTGGAATAAATGTTTATTATTTTAAGTCACTAAGATATGAGATAACTTGCTATGCAGTAATATATAACTAATACAATTGAATACAATTGTCAATTGATTAATTATAAAAGATTTTTCTCTAAATTTCATTAATATACCTGTAACTGAGTAGAAAACTCAATATTGTATAGTGGGGTTTCTGATATATGAAGATCTAACAACTATTGCATAAAATATGGGTGATGGGTAAATGGACCTCTATGGTTGCAATATTTTTATATTTTTGTGAACTGATAAAATATTAATAACTTTAGGTAGGTTGTGAAAAGTATCATGTATATTGTAATCCTTAAAGCAAATACTTAATAAAGTGCAAAAAGTTTATATGAGGAATTAAAATGGAATACTAAAAACTATTTTTTTAAGATTTTATTTATTTGATAGAGATCACAAGTAGGCAGAGAGGCAGGCAGAGAGAGAGAGGAAGGGAAGCAGGCTCCCCGCTGTGCAGAGAGCCCGATGCAGGGCTCGATCCCAGGACCCTGGGTTCATGACTTGAGCTGAAAGCAGAGGCCCCAACCCACTGAGCCACCCAGGCGCCCCCTAAAAACTATTTAACTAAAGAAATCAGGAAAAGAGAAAATAAAGATGGACAAATAGGAAAATAGCAAAAGAACCAACCTAAATATGACCATATCAATAATTACATTAAACATTAATGGACTAAAAAAATAGTAACGGATTGATAACCCATTTCTGACAAAAGGAATAAAAAGGGTTTAACCCTCCCACCTTAAACAACTAAAACATAAAATATATGAAACAACAGGTCTCAGACAGACAACAGACAGCACAGGACAGTGATCTCTGACAGAAGGAAAACTAATGACATAAACCCTACAACTGCCCCCAAGATACAATGTGTAGAGCATTTCCAAACCATGGATCAGAGAGAACATATCAGAACAGAACCCAGAAGTTTCCTTGGAATGCCTAGAATTGTGGGATAGAGTAAAAGAATTTCAGAGGGAAAGAAATCACTGAAGATCAGCAAAGGTTCACCTTTGACTTCAGTACATCTGTATGAGAAACTATCAAGGCCAGAGAAGGAACTGGAAGAAAGGAGCAGGGCTCCACAGAGCTCACACATAGCCAGGAATATTTCATACTCTCAACACCAGAATATAAAGACTAACACATGAGGCATCAATTAGTGTTCTCAAAAAAGTATTGCCTCAATAATAGGGGTAAATTAGCCACAGATGAAAGGATATTCTGGACCCACCTAATAAAGTGTAAAAGTAATCCCTGAAAAGATCCCAACTATTTCCAAGTAACTGTCACAGGACAAAGCTCAAGAATATTTAAAGGAATACAAATGATACAAAACATCTAACAGTGTAAAATACACAGTGTCTGGAACCCAATAAAAATTACTAGGCATATGAAGGAGCAGGAAAATAAGACCCATGTAGGAGAGAAAAATCCACAAACAGGAATAGACCCAAGAATTATTTAGATGATAGAATTAATAGATAAGAATATTTAAAAAGTGGTTATATACTATATATCCAAAGTAAAGGAAACCATGAATAGGTTGAGAGAAAAAAAATGGAAGATATAGAGAAGACCTAAGTCAAAATTACAGAAATGAAAACTACAGTGTCTGAGATACAAAATACACTGGTTAGGAAGAACTGCACATTGGATACTGCAGAAGAAAAGATTAGCGGCCTTGAATACAGCAATAGAAATTATCAACAACAACAAAAAAAAAACAGAAAAAGACTGGGGAAAAACAGTGTCAGTAAATTATAAGACAACATTAAGCAGCTTCACATATGTGTAATTAGTGTCAAGAGAGGGCGCCTGGATGGCTCAGTTGTGAACTGTCCACTTTCGACTCAGGTCATGATCATAGGGTCCTGGGATTGAGCCCCACATTGAGCTCCCTGCTCTGCAAGGAGCCTGCTTCTCCTTCTCCCCACTCCCCCTGCTTCTGTTCCATCTTTTGCTGTCTCTCTCTCTCTCTGTCAAATAAATAATAAAATCCTTTTTTTTTAAAAAAGTGTCAAGAGAAAGATGTAAAACAGAAAAATATGATAAGAAAATAATGGCCAAATTGTTCTCAGGGTTTTTTTTTTTCCAATTTTGGAGAAAACTGTAAACCCCCCAAATCCAAGAAGTTCAATTAACCCCAAGTAGAATAAACAGGAAAAACACACAAAGGTATTCATAATCAAATTGCTGAAAATAAATGATAAAATAATTATAAGCAGGGGCACCTGGGTAGCTCAGTCAGTTAAGTGTCTCTTGATTTATGCTCAGGTCATGATCTCAGTCATGGGGTGTGCCCCATGTTGGCCCGTGTCGGGTTCCACACTCAGCGCAGTCTGCTTGAGATTCATTCTCTCTCTCTCTCCCTCTGCTCCTCCTGCCACTCAACCTGCTCTTTAAAATAAATAAATAAAATCTTTTTTTAAAGTATTTATAAGTAGCCATTTTGGGGGTCAAGGGGGTGGGTTGGAAATACAGAGCAAAGGTGAGAATGACAGAAAAGTTCTCATCAGAAACAATTCAAGCCAGGAGACAGGAGAGCAACATTTTTAAAGGACTGAAAGAGGGACGCCTGGGTGGCTCAGTTGGTTAAGCGGCTGCCTTTGGCTCAGGTCATGATCCCAGCATCCTGGGATCGAGTCCCACATTGGGCTCCTTGCTTGGCGGGGAGCCTGCTTCTCCCTCTGCCTCTGCCTGCCACTCTGTCTGCCTGTGCTCGCGCGCTCTCTCTCTCTCTCTCTAACAAATAAATAAATAAAATCCTTAAAAAAAAAAAAAAAAGGACTGAAAGAAAACAAGTCCCCAACCAGAATTACAAAGAGTTCTAAATTTTCCCAGAATTTTAAGAGAATGTTTTTCAAAAATGGTGCAACACACAAAAACTTATGGCATGCAACAAAAGCAGTACTCAAGGGAAATTTATCACTGTAAATACCTACATTAAAAATGAAGAAAGATCTTGGGGTGCCTGGTTAGCTCAGTCAGTTAAGCATCAGACTCTTGATCTAGGCTCAGGTTGTAGTCTCAAGGTTGTGACTTTGAGCCCCCTGTTGGGCTCCACACTGGGCGTGGAGCTTACTTGAAATAAATGAAGATCTCAAGTCAATAATAACTTGCACCTTAAGAAACTAGAAAAAGAAGAGCAAGCTAAACACAAATCTAGCATAATGAAGAAAATGATAAAAATTAGAGAGGAGACAAAGTAGGAAATGGAAAAACAGAAAATCAATAAAATCAAAAATTGGTTCTTTGAAAAGATCAGCAAAAGTGACAAAACCTTAGACTGACAAAGAGACAAATAATTAAATTGAAAATGAAGGTAAAGACATTCAATAATGACTTTACAGAAATATAAAGGATTACAAGTGAATACTATGAAGAACTCTATGTCAACAAATTATATAATCTGGAAAAAATGGACAAATTCCTTAAATGATACAAATTACTTAAACTGGTTCAAGAAATAGAAAATCTCAACAGACCTCTAACAAGAGATTAAATAAGTAATGATAAAACTCCCAAAAAAGAAAAATTCTCTACCAGATGGCTTCCCCAGTGAATTCTACTAAACAAAGAATTAACACCAATCCTCAAATTTTTCCAGAAACTGAAAAGAAAGGAACACTTCCCATCTCATTCTATGAGGCCACCATTACTCTGATACCAAAGCCAGTTAAAGACATCACAAGTAATTTGCAGACCAATACTCCTTTATGAATATAGATGCAAAAATTCTCAAAATACTAACAGATCGTACCCAACAGCACATTAAAACATTCACCATGACCAAATGGGACTCATACCAGGGACACAAGAGTAGTTCAACATAAGAAAATCAGTAAATGTTAATACATCACATTACCAGAATGAAAGGGGGAAAAAAAACCCAGATGAACATCTCCATTAGTGCAGAAAAGACATTTGATAATCCAACACCCTTCATGTAAAAAACTCACAGAAAACTAGAAATAGGGAGAAAATTTCTCAGCATGATAAATGGTACTTAGGAAAATCCCACAGTTAATCTCATCTGCAATGATCAAAGCCTGAAAGCTTTAGGATGAGGAATGAAACAAGGATGCCCACTTTCACTGCTATTACTCAACTTTGTACTGGTAGTTCTAGCCAGACCTATGAGATGAGAAGTAAAAGGTATCCAAATCAGAAAGGAACAGATAAAACTATCTCTATTCACAGAAGACGTGATCCTATATAGAGAAAATGTCAAAAAAGTCCACAAGAAAGCTATTACAGTTAATAAATTAATTCAACAAAGTTACAAGGCATAAGATCAACACATAAAAATCAGTTGTATTGGGGGCGCCTGGGTGGTTCAGTCAGTTAAGCCACTGCCTTCAGCTCAGGTCATGATCTCAGGGTCCTGGGATCGAGTCCCGCATCGGGATCTCTGCTCAGCAGGGAGCCTGCTTCCCTCTCTCTCTCTCTGCCTGCCTCTCTGCCTACTTGTGATCTCTGTCTGTCAAATAAATAAATAAAATCTTTTTAAAAAATCAGTTGTATTGCTATACACCAGCAATGAAAAATCTGCAAAGCTAATTAGGAAAGCCATTCCATTTTGAAAGATGTACACTGAAACTATAAAATATTGCTGAGAGAAACTAAAAACAAATAAATAGACATCCCGTGTTCATGGATAACAATACCTAATATTGTTGGGGCACCTGGGTGGCTCAGTCCATTGAGCATCCAACTCTTGATGGGGGCTCCGGTCATGATCTCAGGGTTGTGAGATCAAGCCCCATGTCATGGTGCCTGCTTAAGATTCTCTCTCTCTCTCTCTGCCCCTCCCTCCATCCCTGCTCACACTCTTAAAAACAAAAACAAAAGCTTAACTTGTTAAGTGTTAACACTACCCAAAGCAATCTACAGATTCAACGCAATCCCTACCAAAATTTAAGTAGTCTTTGCAGAAATGGAAAAGCCAATTCCTAAATTCACATGGAATAGCAAGGGGGCCCAAGTAACCAAAACAATCTTGAAAAAGAAGAAAGTTGGAGGAGCCACACTAACCAACCCTGAAAATTTACTACAAAGCTACAGTAGTTATAACAGTACGATAATGGTATCAGGACAGACATATAGACCAATGGAATTGTATAGAGACGTCCAGGAATAAAACGTTACACGTACAGTAAATTTATTTTCAACAAGAGTGCCAAGCCCATTCAATGGGAAAAGGACAGTTTTCAACAAATCATGCTGGGGAAACTAAATATCCACATGCAAAAGAATGAAATTGGACCGTTGCCTTACACCATTTATAAAATTAGCTAAAAATGGATCAAAGTCCTAAACTTAAGAACTGAAACTATAAAACTCTTAGAAGAAAACACTAAAGGAAAATCTTCATGACATTGGATTTGGCAGCAACTTCATGGATAGGACACGAAAAACAGGCTACAATAGAAAGAAGAAAGATATATTAGGTTTCATCAAAATTAAGACTGCATCAAAGGATACTATCGAAAAATTGCAGTCAACATACTGAATGGGAGAAAATATTTTCAAATCATGTATCTGATAAGAGATTAATGTCCAGAACTTATGAAGAACTCCTCTACTTAACGACAAGCCAATCTAAAAACTTTGTAAAGGGTTTGAATTGATATTTCTCAAAAGATGTACAAATAGCCAATAAACACGTGAAATGATGCTCAATCTCACTGGTCATTACACTAGAGAAACCATACATCAAAACGGTAATGAGATATCACTTCACATCCCCTCATTAGGATGGCTATTATATTAAAACACACACAGTTGGGGCACCTGGGTGACTCGGTGGATTGGGCCTCTGCCTTCGGCTCAGGTCGTGATCCCGGGGTCCCTGGATCGAGCCCCGCCTCGGGCTCTCTGCTCAGCGGGGAGCCTGCTTCCTCCTCTCTCTCTGCCTGCCTCTCTGCCTGCTTGTGATCTGTGTCAAATAAATAAATTAAATTAAATCTTTAAAAAAAATTAAAAAGGGGCGCCTGGGTGGCTCAGTGGGTTGGACCTCTGCCTTCGGCTCAGGTCATGATCTCAGGGTCCTGGGATCGAGTCCCACATCGGGCCCTCTGCTCAGCGGGGAGCCTGCTTCCTCCCCTCTCTCTCTCTGCCTGCCTCTCTGCCTACTAGCGATCTCTGCCTAATAAATAAATAAATAAAATCTTAAAAAAAATAAAACACACACAGTTGAAAACAAGTGCTGGTGAGGACATGGAGAAAATGGAACCCTCGTGCATCGCTGATGGGAGTGTAAAATGACAAAGCCACCGTGGAAAACAGTTTGGAAGTTTCTCAGAAGGTTAAACCTAGAACGGCCATATGATCCAGCAACACCACTCCTAGGGATAAATCCATAAGAACTGAAGGCTTGGACTCAGACATTTGTACACCCATGTTCATAGCACCATTATTCACAATATCAAAAGGTGAAACCACCCCAAGTGTCCATCATATTAAAATGAGGATAACTAAAATATGGTATATACATACAACGGAATACTATTTAGCCAGAAAAGGGAATGAAATTTTGATATTGCTACAACATGGATAGAACTTGAAAACATTATGCTAAAAGAAGCCAGCTGCTTTCAGCTCAGGTCATGATCTCCGGGTCCTGGGATCGAGCCCCACGTCAGGCTCCCTGCTCAGTGGGGGAACCAGCTTCTCCCTCTCCCTCTGCCTGCTGCTCTGCCTGCTTGTGATCTCTCTCCATCTCTCTAATAAATAAATAAAATCCTTAAAAAAAAAAAGAAGTAAGCCAGACACACAAAAGGAGAAATGATATATGAATCCTTTTATATGAGGTACCTCAAATAGGCAGATTCACTGAGATGGAATAGAGGTTATCAGAAGCTGGAGAAAGGAGAGGAGAGTTATTGCTTAATGACTATGGAGTTTTTGTTGGAGATGATGAAAAACTTTTGGGTATAACGAGTGGTGATGGTTATACAACACTGAATGTATTTAACACCACTTAATTGTACACTTACGTGCACAATTAAGTATGACAGATATTTTTAAAAGATTTTATTATTTGAGAGAGGGAGAGCACAAGCAGGGGGAGGGGCAGAGGGGGAGAGAGAGAGAAGCAGACGCCCCACTGAGCAAGAAGCCAGACTTGGGGCTCGATCCCACGACCCTGAGGTCACGACCTGAGCCGAAGTCTGACACTTAACCAACTGAACCACTCAGGTGCCCCTAATTATGATAAATATTTTGTATATTCTACATACACAAATAAAAAAATTTTTTTAATTGAAAGTGAAAGACTTTTTCAGTTCAGGCATACAAAAGCAAAAAGAATTCATCATTATCAGACAGTAATGTAAGAAATGTTAAAGGAATTTCTTCAGGCAGCACAATGACACCAGATGGAAACTGTATGTACACCAAAGAATGATGAGCACTAGGAACAGAAAATATGTGGGTAAACATAAAAGACTCCCATTTTCAATCTCATTAAAAGATAATGGACTGGTTGGAGCCAAAGAAGTAAGAAATGTTGTGGGGTTCATAACATATAAAACTAAAACGTATGGCAGTAATCACACAAAAGTTGGAAGGGAAATGGAAATACACTATTTTAACATTCTTATATGTTAGGTGGTATAACATTATTTGAACATAAGCTGAGATAAGAATGTATACTGTAAATCACAGAATAACACTAAAATAAAATAAGCCAATGAATGAGATAAAATGGAATCATAAAATAATCTAAAATAAGGGAGGAAACAAGAAAGAGATGAGACATCTTCTTTATCCATTCATCGCTTGAGGAATGAATCAGCTCTTTCCCTAATTTGGCTACTGTTGATAATGCTGACATAAGCGTCAGGATGCATGCATCCCTTGGAGTCAGTATGTTTGTCTCCTTTGGGTAAATACCCGGTAGGGCAACTGCTAGATCATAGGGTAGCTCTATTTTTAACTTGAGGACCCTCTGTATTATTTCAGAGTGGCTGCCCCAGCTTGCATGCCCACCGACAGTATAAGAGGGTCCCCCTTTCTCCGCATTCTGGCCAATAGCTGTTGTTTTTCGTGTTGTTAGTTTTAGCCATTCCGACAGGTATATGAGGTGGTATCTCATTTTGGCTTTGATTTATGTTTCCCTGATGATGAATGATGTTGAGCATCTTTTCATGTGTCTGTTGGCCATCTGGATGTCTTCTTTGGAAAATGTCTATTTGTTTTTTTGGGTGTTGAGTTTGGTAAGTTCTTTATGGATTTTGGATAATAATCCTTTATCAGATATGTCATTTGCAAATATTTTCTCCCACTCCACAGGCCGCCTTTTAATTTTGTTGATTGTTTCCTTCACTCTATAGCAAAAGAGATGAACATAGGGGGTGGGAGGAACACGGGGTGGGGGCGGTACAGGGAGGCAAACCATAAGAGACTCTTAACTACAGAGAATAAACTTAGGGTTGATGGAGGGGAAGTGGATGGAGGGATGAGCTAAATGGGTGATGGATATTAAGGAGGTCACTTGTTGTGATGAGCACTGGGTGTTACATGTTAGTGATGAATCTCTAAATTCTACTCCTGAAACCAATAATACCCTATATGTTAACAAATAGAATTTAAATAAAAGTGTGAAAAAAAGAGAAAAAAGTAAAAGAATGGAAAATATATATCATGCTAACACATATCATAAGAAAACTGAGTGTCTACATTAATATCAAAATAGTTTTCAGAACAAGGAGCATTACCAAGAATAAAGCAAATCATCCACAATAATAAGATGATTAATTTATCAGAAGCACATATTTCTAAATGTTTATGCAGCTAAAAATATAATTTCAAAATGCATGAAGTAAAAATTGATAGAAACATAAGTAGTCTAATCTACAACTGTAGTTAAGATTGCAATATCCCTCTAATTCATAGAGCAAGTAAACAGAAAATGAGTGAGGGGGCGCCTGGTGGCTCAGTCATTAAGCATCTGCCTTCAGCTCAGGTTGTGATCCCAGGGTCCTGGGATGGAGCCCCACTTCAGGTCTCCCTGCTCCCTGTTTCTCCCTCTGTCCCTCTCCCTCCTCCACTTCTTTCCTTCCTTCCCCTGCTTGCACTGTCTCTCAAATACATAAATAAAATCTTTAAGAAAAAAAATGAGAACATAGAAGATTTAAACAACACAATCAACCACTGTAACCTGATTAATATTTATAGAACACTGCACCCAACAACAGAATATATATTCCTCTCAAGTGCAGAAAGTACATATACAAAGAGAAACCACATTCTGTCTGAGCTGTTAAGATAAGTTAATAAATGAAAAAGGAGTGAAATAATATAAAGGCTGTCCTCTACCACAACAAAATTAAAAATCATTAACAAAGATCAAAAAAATCCTCAAATACATGGAAACTTAAGTAGCTCACTTCTAAACAACCCATGGATCAAAAGAGGGGAAGGGGGAAATCACAGGGAAATTTAGGGGGAAAAAACACATTTAGACTGGAAAGAAAATGAAAATACTACATGTCAAATTTGTGGGGTATGGCCAAAGCAGTGCTCAGAAGGAATTTATGGCATTAAATGTTCATATTTGAAATGAGGAAAAGTCTCCAATACATTACCTAAGCTTGTGTCTTAATAAACTAGAGTGGGAAAACCAAAATCAACCCTCAAGTGAACACAAGAAGAAATAATAAAGATAAAAGCAGAAATATCAGAAAATACAGGAAAAAAAGAGAAAAATTAAGCCAAAAGCTGATACTTTGAGAAGATCAATAAAATTCATAAATATTTAACCACACTAATGAGGGGGACCACAAATTACCAATATCAAGAACAAGAGTGGAAACATCCCCACAGAGTCGGTAGTTATGGAAACAATATTGATAAATTTAATGAACTTTAAGGCAATACATTTGAGAATTTAATTGAAGTGGGAAAATTTCTTGAAAGATGACAAACTACCAGAGTTCAAGGAAGAAGTAACACATAACATGAATAACCCAGAATCTACTAAATTGAATTTATAGTTCAAAACCTTTCCACAAAGAAAATCCAGGCCTGATGTCTTCAACAGTGAGTTTTACCAAACATTTCAGAAAGAAATATTACTAATTCTCCAAAATTCTCCAAAATTCAGAAAATTGAGGAGAAGGAAATACTTCCTCTATGCGGACAGCATTATCCTGGATATCTAAACCAGAAAGACAGTGCAAGAAAACTCCAGACCAGTATCCCTCATGAACTCAGAGATAAAAATTCTCAACAAAATTTTAGCAAATTGAATCCAACAATATATAAAAAGGACAATATATAATGACGAAGACGGATCTATTTCATGAATGCAAGTTTGGCTTAAGATTCAAAGATCAGGGGCGCCTTGGTGGCTCAGTAGGTTAAGCCTCTGCCTTCAGCTCAGGTCATGATCTCAGGGTCCTGGGATCAAGCCCCACATCGGGCTCTCTCTGCTCTGAGGGGAGCCTGCTTCCTCCTCTCTCCCTACTTGTGATCTCTCTCTCTATCGAATAAATAAATAAAATCTTAAAAAAAAAAAAAGATCAGTCAATGCCATTCATATCAACGACTAAAAAAAACAACTGCAGAAAAAGCATGTAACAAAATCCAATATCCATTCATTATAAAAACTTGCAGGCAACTAGCAATAGAAAGGAACTTCCTCAGTTGAATAAAAGGTACCTAAAAAAATAAAATAAACATCGTACTTAAATTGAAAGAAATCAGCAGAAAATAGAAGTGTGAGGGAAAAAAGTCAATTCAGAAATCCCTGTTTGGGGGGGTGGTCAGTTAATGAACTTTGCTCATGATTCCTCCAAGCACTGCTTTAATCAACTGGATAACTGACATCACATTTTTTTTCTCCTGCATATGCTTGTCCTAATGATTATCCTTAAAATATTTTGGTTATGAAAATAAACTTCTGAAGATTTTATTCTTATTTAGAGATAACGTGTGCATGCAAGTGGGGGGAGGTGGGTGGGGGGAGAGAGAATCTCAAGCAGATTCCACACTGTGTGCAGAGCCTGAGATCATGACCTGAGGTAAAAATCAAGAGTCGGACACTTAACCAGCTGAGCCACCCAGGTGCCCCAAAACAAGCTGCTAAATTCTAAAACAAGTGAATTTAATGAATGGACTGAAATTTGGAGACGGAATTACTAAACCCATGAGGGCTAACGAAATTATCCAGAAGGCAGCACATAGAGACAGAGATGGCAACATGAAAACGAGGTTACCAAACACAGGTGATAAGAGAAGGTCTGCATCACATCCACCAGGAATTCCAGGCGGAATGGACAGTGCCTGCCACCAAGGTTTGTTCTGAGAATGAGAACGATCATCAGATCCAACAGGTACAGTGTTTACTATGTGCCAACGATGTTTTCTGCCCAGTAATCCCTGTGTTTAAGATCTGGCAAAAATATCCTCCAAAAAGGAGATTTAAATCATGGTATATCCACAAAAGCGAATACCATGAAGCTACTAAGAAGCAGAAGGCAGATCTACAAGTACTAAGATCTGGCGATCTTCAAGGGACACCGGTAAATGGAAAAAGCAAGATGCAAAACAGCGTGGGCCTGTCCACACGAAGATCATCACCCCAGATCGCATCACCCCCGCACAGACGTCTCTGGGAAGGGAGAAGGATGGGTAACAGCCGCTGCTCTGAGGGGAAGTGGATGGAAAGGAGTCTGAGTTTTCAAACTTGTGCCTCTATTAAGGAATAAACAAATACTTCACTGAAAGAAAATTTTGCCAGGCAGCAGGAATCACCATTGCATGGCCTGGAGAAAGAGACAGTGGGTCAGCGAGCGCACACAAGGTGGTGTTCACATCCCCAGGAAAGCCCTGCCATTAGCCACAGACTCAGGCAATAGGCCAGGCTCTTGGCTGGACTAGACTGCACCCGCTGTCCCCATCGCAAACACCCTCCTCTTGGGGTGGCGGACCTCAGACTGGTCCCACTCCCTGTGGTGAAAAAGAATAAGACAGACCCACCTCCTCTTCTTACCCATGAAAATAAGATCATAAAATGGATGTCACTTGTCATCATTCCTAAAGCAGATGATACATGATGCAGGGATCATCTATGGGGACAAAAACTCAGATTCACCACAAAAGGGTGAGGTGAAGGGCAGAGAAGAAAGCAGAAATGCCTGGTTATTTCTTCTTCTGGGAGAAGTCAGTATCCTGACCCATTTCTGAAGATGAGAAACTGGAAATACAGACCTAAATATATTATTTAAAGTTAAAGATAGCAACTAGGAGAACTAAAAATGTCAATTTTCCAGATTACGCAGGGAACGACACTACAGCAAAAGATGAAAAGCAAAGCAAACAACAAGCGTGCAAAGAAAAGGTGATAATGTGAAAAAGGTAAAAGCTAAGATCAAGAATCTGGTGCTAACTTAAGCTGGATAAAGTCACTTGTTAGAAGAAAAAAATTCATATCAGACTGGGAAGATAAATCCACCCACTGAGAAATAACTCAAAATTTTGTTCCAGAGTCAAAGTTCGAGCAAAGATGTACCAAGCAAATATGTGTGAGAAGAAGGGACATGCTATTCACATCCAGCAAAGCTGAATTTGGGTGAAAAGCATTAAGCACACATTTCATAATGGTGAGGACCCTCATCCACACTGAGTATTGCATTATCCAGCCCACGCTGTGAGCCAAGTTTTCCTTTCAGAGAGGGGAACAGAGGAGAGCCATAGATAGGGACTATCCACAATTTTGAGTGCTTCGTGGCCATGCTTTCATTGTTATTACTTCAATAATTAATTTTTTTTAATTAAGATTTTATTTATTTGTCAAAGAGACAGAGCACAAGCAGGGGGAGCAGTAAGCAGAAGGAGAAGCAGGCTCCCCACTGAGCAGGGAGCCCAATGCAGAACTCAGTCCCAGGACCCTGGGATCATGACCTGAGCTGAAGGCAGACCCTTAACCGACTGAGTCACCTAGATGTCCCAAAAATAAAAATCTTAAAATCTGACACTGTTAGGAACTATATCAAACTATATAAGCAAAAATGCAACACAAGAAATTGATAAAATAAAAATGTTGCTGAAGAATGTTTACAGAAAGGCTCATCATGTCTGGGACAAATCTTGTGCTCTCCCCAACATCACTGCTAAGAGTGGTGCCCCTTTTCTGCATGAAAGACCCCCCATCCAGCCAGCTGGACAAGTTCCTCCGCTCCCATGACCAGTCATTCTCTCACTGGCTCCTGTTTGTTTACCTTCCTAAATGTCCCTGGGACCCATCCATTTGTCTCCATCTCCTCTGTCTTCACCGTGGTCCAAGATACTACCGTCATACCCCTAGATTATTTTTTTAAGATTTCATTTATTTATTTGACAGAGAAAGAGAGATCGCAAGTAGGCAGAGAGGCAGGCAGAGAGCGAGGGAGAAGCAGGCTCCCTACTGAGCAGAGAGCCCAATGCAGGGCTCGATTCCAGGACCCTGAGATCATGACCTGAGCCGAAGGCAGAGGCTTCAACCCACTGAGCCACCCAGGCACCCCTTACCCCTAGATTATTACAGGAGCCTTCTCACTCTGACCAACCCCCTGTTTTGTCTCCCATCACCTGCTCTGTACACCACCACCAGAGTGATCTTTCCAAAATGGAAAGCCAAGGGCTTCCTGTTGCTCTCAAGGTAAGGCAGAAATCTATAATGTGACCCATAGGGCCAGGGCCACATGGTCCTCCCTGCCTCTCTAGGCTCCTTTCACACCATGCTCCTCTCCCACCACAGGGCATTTGCACAAGCCATACCCTAGACCTGGACTGTTCACCTCTAGGCTGTCTCATTAATGCCAATGCACTGGTCACCTTGTCAGGGAAGCTTTCTGTGACCTACCATTCTAGCTCGGATTCCTCTATGTTATGCTCTCACAGAACTATTCCTTTCTTGTGTTTTATTTATCCCATTTGGGCTATTATTTGATTGTCTGCCATGCCACCCACCCCATCGCCGTTATCCTAGGACTAGAAGGACAGTTTTTTTCCTATTTTCCCCAATGGCTTGCACGGGATCTCAAATGTACTAAGTGCTATAATAAACACTAGGAAAACAAATCTGAATCAAATTATTAACATTAATTAGATCTTATTAATACCTATTTATTGTCATAGAAATCATAACCTTTTAGCTCTTCTGGAGTATTGATGAAAACTTCCATCCTCACACAACCTCCTAATCTGAAAAACAGAGACAGCTGAACACTTTCTCGGACTACTGCACAGAAGTGCATATGAGAAGAAACGAAACCCAGCAAGGGCTCTGTCTTGCCCACTGCTGTGTCTCTAGCACCCGTTCCAGGTGCTCGGTGCATGTGTGTCGAACAAGTAAGAATGGAAAGATGAAAGTGAAGACCCCCAAGAAATAGGACAGAGAGACAAGAAGGGTAAAAGAAAAGGAAATCAGAGATTCAGTCAAAAAGAGCCAACATCAGATCCATGGGAATTTCAGGAAGAAAACAAAAAAGAGAATAAAATGATCAACGAATATACTATTTCCAAGAAGCTCAGAACTTGAATCTCCAGGCTGAGAGCACCAGCCAAGCACTCAGCTAACCGGGTAAAAAATGAGCCACATCAAGACCTGTTGCCTTAACATCTCAGGACGCGGGAGACAAGGAGAGGATGCTACAGACTCTCAGACAGAAAACACAGTTCACTTACAAAGGTTCAAGAACAGAATGGCTCTGGACTTCTAAATGGTAACATTAGAAGCTAAAAGACAATGCCTTCAAAATTCTGAAGAACCATAATTCCAAACTAGAATTCTATACCCTGCCTAACTACCAAGGATTTAATAAAGAATGGGTTAAAATATTTAAGCTATGTGGGGCACCTGGGTGGCTCAGTTGGTGAAGCATCTGACTTTGGCTCAGGTCACGGTCTCGGGGTCCTGGGATCGAGTCCTATATCCGGCTCCCCACTTGGCAGGGAATCTGTTTTTTCCTCTCCCTTTGCTCCTCCCGCAACTCATGTGCTCACTTGCTTGCTCTCTAATAAATAAATAAAAGTCTTTTAAAAGTATATGGGGCGCCTGGGTGGCTCAGTGGGTTAAAGCCTCTGCCTTCAGCTCAGGTCATGATCCCAGGGACCTGGGATTGAGCCCCACATCGGGCTCTCTGCTCAGCAGGGAACCTGCTTCCCTCTCTCTCTCTCTCTGCCTGTCTCTCTGCCTACTTGTGATCTCTCTGTCAAATAAATAAATGAATTCTTTTTAAAAAAGTATTTAAGATATGCACCATCTTCTTAAAAATTGCCTCCATTCATCTTTTCTCTGGAAGCTACTGGAGAAACTATTCTACCAACACTAGGTAATAAAACAAAAAAGAGCCAGGATCCAAGAAACAAGGAACATGGCAAGGAATGTTCCAGAATGATACTGTGGGTAGTGGGTTCAGATTAACAGAAGGAGAAGGTGGAGGGGCCATGAAAATGCACGTGTCAGACCCTAAGTACAGGGAACACAACTGACTGAGGGCCTCAGCTGGTCATCTTAAAAATCCTTGCCGGCATTTGCCCCAAGGCCGTCTCCCACAGGCTGCTCCCAGACAGAGACTGAGTACCACCGGGATTCTAAGGCAGACCCATTCCAGGGAGATGGGGACTCCTCTGGTGGCTCCGTCTGGCTAGAAGATGCCCTGAAGGCTGTGCTGAACTTTCCCGACACTGCACTAAAGCCTAGGATGCTTCTACCCAAACTTCTCTCCTTCACTTGGGTCCCAATGGCTCTCCCAGCCTTCTCCGACTCCCCCGCCAACATTTGCCATCAGAGGGGCATTCCGCCTAATAAATTCTCCCGTGTTTAGTCCTGCCATGCTGCCATGCCTGCTTCTGCAGGGACTCAGCCGAACACAAGCGAAACCAAGAGTGGTCTAAGAGAACAGGCAGTAAGACCGGGGGTTTGGAGCCGTCTCACCAGCAGCAGCAAGGGAGGAGGACATGGTCCCGGCTGGCAGGTGGCGTGGACAGATCTGGTCCCCAGCGATGGCTCAACTGGGAAAGCTCTCACCCGTGGTGACCGGAGGCATGTCGTGGTTGGGGAGGAGGGGATGCTGTGGCAGAAGTGGTGATGCAGGCATCTGAAAACTATCCAGGGCACGAGTGTGGGGGACAGTGTCCTCGGAAACAGCAGAGGTGGCCATCAATATCATCGACTGTCTGGACGCCCCGTAGACGCTAGTGAGAAACTGAGCGCTGTTACCAGTGAGAGGGCCATGAACCCGAACGGCGTATAAGGAGGCTCTTTCTCTTACTGAGATACGGTTAACACAGGACGTTGTGTAAGTTTAAGGGACACGACACACTGATTCGATACGTTCACAGATGGCAGTGATTACCACCCCAGCGCCCGCTAACACCCGGCACTTGCGGTTCTCTCTCAAGAGGCTCCTACCACCGGTCGCAGAAGGGCAGACGCGGCTGAGTGACAAGACCGGACTGCAGCGTCACAGCTTCAGAGACCCGCTGCTCAGCCAAGGCAGGTCTGCTCTGCCAAAGTGAGGGGCATGATGGGGAAAACCTGGAGCCATCCGGACGGGAGCCCCACCACTGAGGGCTCGCAGAGGTGCTGCCCCCCACAGGAGGGAGCGCTGCCGCTGAGCTGATAGACGGTGCAGAGGCCTCTGGCCATCTCAGGTGCCCCCTCAGGAGCCGCCCCCGCCCCTCCTGGTGGCCAAGGCACTACACGTGGTTAGGCCCTAGCATAACCCAATGTGGGATATGCCGGTCCTGCCCAGGGAGCTGAGAGACTCGTGTTCTACTGCAGCAAACAAAACTACCCAGGACTCGGTGGCTTTCCAAGTGCCTCAGTGGCTCAGTCAGCTAAGTGTGCAACTCTTGATTTCAGCTCAGGTCATGATCTCATGATTGTGAAACCAAGCCCCACGTCGGTCTCTATGCCCAGCATGGAGCCTGTTTAAGAGTCTCTCTCCTGGGGCGCCTGGGTAGCACAGTCGGTTGAGCATCAGACTCTTATTTTGGCTCAGGTTGTGATCAAGTCTTGCATCAGGCTCTGCATTCGGGGGGAGTCTGCTTGGAGAGTCTCTCCCTCTGCCCCTCCCCCGACTCACACACACTCTAAGATAAATCTTAAAACAAAAAAAGTTTCCCTCCCCTTCATCCTCTGCCTCTCCCACCCACCCCCCAAAGCAAAACAAAATAAAACACAGTGCCCATTTATTACCTGTCAGCGCCCATAGTTTTGGACTCTGGGCACAGCTTAGCTGGATCCTCTGCTCAGGGCCTCACAGAGCTGCAGTCAAGATGGAAGCCAGGCCTGCATTTCATCTGAGACTCAGGGGTCTCTCCCGAGCCCATATGCTTGTCAGAATTCAGTTCCTGGTGGTTATAAGATAACCCTGACATCTGGAGCTCCCCTCAGCTCTTAAGGGCAGGCAGTTCCGGACATACTGCCCTCACATGGGCCCTCCTCTCACAACATGACAGCATGCTTCCTCAAAGCCAGCACGAAAGCATCTGTGAACTATAACTTTCTGTTTAAAAGCTCACCTGATTAGGTATGGCCCATCCAGGATCAATTCCCTTTTGATTAATTCATAATAAACTGATCTGGGATCCTAATGGCAGTGGTACAAACTCCTCAAGAACTTTGCCGGTCACCTACATATGTCACAAGGATTCACATCAGTGGACAAGAGGCTCAACCACAGATCTTCCCTACATAATCACATCTCTATTTCTGGCTTCTGCTGAGGTGACTCCAGGGATCTGAGTCACACATGTTATCTCTTCCAAGAGACCCATCTGAGACCCACTGACTGAAAAAGCGCCCAGGTTCTTAGGAGGAAGGACACCTGAGCCATGCGCCACAGATCCTGTAACATCACAGCAAGCATGTAACCCATGAGCA
>RCUC01156824.1:0-30921 GCA_003697995.1 Taxidea taxus jeffersonii | reverse complement strand
AAGCCCAAGCAGGTGCAGGATGAGACCCAGGCCAGGACAGCGGGGCTTAGTGGCTCAAAAGGTAGCTGTAGTCATGATGGGTGGAAGGGAAATGGAGGAAGCAAAGGAATTTTGTACTTCTACAAGCTCAAGGTCAGTTCTCATAATACCCGAGAGCCCTAGATTACCTCAGAGGTTACACAATCCAGTCCACTAGCGATGAGGTGTTGGTACTTTCATTACCTACTAGCGATGAGGTGTTGGTACTTTGAATTGTGTGCCAAACAGGGACACTGGTAATGCTTTTTTAATTTCTTCATTCCCTTATCACAGAAATTTCTACCATGCCTGATGGTCAGACACCCTAGTGTCTATTTCTGCCCCTCAATGTTCTCTCAAGCATCTCTTAAAAAAAAAAAAAGGCTTTCTTATCTTTGGTTACTATGTTTATTAATTCAAGTAAATACATGAAATAAGTGCATGGATCAGAAAGGGCCAATTCTGTTTGGGATCAGCGAAGATATCCTGCTACATATTTTTAGACTATTAACACAATTGAGTGATCCCCAAATATCAGTCTCTGAACCAGTAACAGAATTTTAGCTTTTAAAAAAATGCCATTTCCTGGACCCCACTATCTGTATTTTTGAAAATGCTGGCGGGGTGATTTGGAGACCCAGAGAGATTTCTGACCACCTCCACCCATTTATAGATGGGAATGAGGTAGTGGAGGTGCATGCAGACTCAGGGCCCTGCAACCCATGAAGGCAGATCCGGTGTGGGTCAGGCCTCCTCATTTACAGCTCTGTGCTTATCTGCGTTGCCCAGCGCATGTGTGGATGTGTGTGTGTGTGTGTCAAAGACACAGGAGTCCTATCATGCCGATAGTAAAAATCCAAGTAACATTTTGGTAAGGTGAACTTTATTGTGGCAGAATCGTGCCCTGGCTGGAAGATTAGAAGATCCACCATGTTTCAATGTCCTTCCCTCTGGCCCCAACCCTCAGCCTACACTCAGCCTGGACCCCAGGCCTCACTCACTGCTTTCAAGGTGAGGGAGTTAGAGGAGAGATGAAGGGTTCTGTGCAATTTAACAATTGCAGCAGATTCTAAATCTGAGAAAATAAATTTTCTTTGTGAGCTGGCGGACTCCACTTAGGACTTACCAAACAAAAAAACAAAACATAAAAACAGACCTACGGATAACCTTAGCTCAGGACTCCTGAGGCAACCACAGAAAACTCCATAGCCCTCTAACTCCAGGTGACGGACCAGGCCCTGGGATCGCCTCCCTGGGAACTCTTATCTTCCCCCTTCCCTCAGTGCTCCCAGCTATGCATGTGACCTCAGACCTTCCTCGGCATCTCTGCCCCCTCTCAGCACATATGCCACTAGAATGTCCTGTGGCCACCTCCCCCCCCCCCTTTTTTTTAAAGATTTTATTTGTTTACTTGAGACAGAGACAGGGAAAGCACAGACAGAGAGTGAGTGGGAGAGGCAGACTCCCCACTGAGCGGAGAGCTCCCTGTGGGACTTAATCCCAAGACCCTGAGATCATGACCTGAGCCTGAGGCAGACGCTTAATCAACTCACCCACCACGATGCCCCACCTCCCTCTTCTTTTCCACCTCTCTCTTCCAGTGCATTCCAATGCAGTCCTCCCCACCCATGTGAATCATCTCCCCATGCCTCCTGTTGGCCATTGCTCCCACATTGTGGTCCATCGCCTAAGCTTGACAATTGAAGGGAGAGTTCTAGTTGTGTGCTGCTGCACTCTCCATCTCAGTTCTCGTTTTCTGCCGGATTCAGGACAGAAGGAATTGTTGTCAAATCTGTACATGCCATGAAATTGGGGAAATCAGCAGATACGGGTGACAGAATCAAGATGAAAACACACACTACAAGCTGTAAAGGACAGACAGAAATCAATGTAGTTAAACCCGAGTAGGAATAAAACTGTGCATGAAGATAAAAATACAATGTTACAATACTATATTATTCCATTCATATGAATTTCAAAAACAAGTTTTGTGTTTTCAAAACTTACCTACAGGGCTAGTGTCAGAAGAGTGGTTACCTCCAGGGTTTCAGGAAGGAGACTGCTGGGAATAGCACATGAGAGAACTTTCTAGGGTGAAGGCAATGTCCCATTGTTGTGTTGGTTGCAGGAGTGTATTTATTTTTAGGATGTATCAACTGACACTTGAGATCTGTGCATTTTATATACAGAATTATAACTTGATAATAAAAATTTTTGAATCAGTGGTATAAAGAGAAGATGGGACCACATGTATACCAGCAGCCAGTTGGAAAGTGATCTGATAAAAAAGCAAGGCACCTTTGCAGCCCAGGTGTAGAGAGACAATGAGGATCCCCTGTGTTCCTTCTGGTCAGTATGGTTTTGCACGTCGCATTTTAAGAGGAACACGAATAGACAGAAAAACAAGGGCCAGTGCTGGACAGACAACCCGTGAGGGAAGAATAGTTGAAGGAACTGGAACATAGAGGCCAGAAAACAGAAAACTTTAAAAAGAGTCCAGATGGGGGAATGTCATGTTGGAGAGAAGACCTGGCTGGCTCTGAAGAGGGCCAAGGGCAGGTCCTGGATGGAAACTACTGGAAGACAGGTTCTAGCCCAATATAAGAAGGTGGGTTCCAGGCTTGCTTGGGTGTGGCCCAGCCGCCAATGGCAGCAGAGCTGTGTCTCTGCACTTGTGGGATGGGACCCGCCTGGGCAGCACAGAGGGGCACAAGCCACCTCGGGTTGGGGATATCTCCCGGCACAACTTCAGCACAAGGCTGTGGGAGCAGTCGTCCACTTCCCTGTCATGTGGCTGACAGACTCGCTCCTCCTGTGAGTGGGCACCACACTGCACCTGCACAACCTGGTGTTGGTCATATGCAGCCGCTAGGATTCCATCCCTGTGTCTACTTCCCCCTTTGGAGACACTTCTGACTCAACCTCTGCTGGCCTCACACAGCACTTAGCCAGGAAGACCAATAAACAGGTCTTAATGTAGTCTAGATATAAATATCTTATCAGATATATGGCTGCAAAGGTAGGAGAGTCTCTCCCATACTGTGGGTTGTCATTTTGCTTGATGGTGTCCTTTGAAGCACCAAAGTTTTTAATTTTAATAGAAAAAAAGTTAATGTTATCTATTTCGTCTTTTAAAAATTAAAAAAAAAAAATTGTACTTGTGCTTTTGGTTTCACATCCAAGAAAACATCACCTAACCCCAAATCGCAAGGATTTACACCTCTGATCTCTTCTAAGAGAAAGTTTTAGCTCTTACATTTAGGTCTTCAATCCATCTGAGTAAATTTTTTGTGTGTATGATATAAGATAGTGGTCTACCTTCATTCTTGGCATGTGGCTATCCCATTGTCTCAACACCATTGGTTGAAAAGACTCTTTCTTCCTCCATTGAAATATCTTAGTATCTTTGAAAATCAATCTGCCATAAAGGTGAGAGCTAGGGGCGCCTGGGTGGCTCAGTGGGTTAAAGCCTCTGCCTTTGGCTTGGGTCATGATCCCAGGGTCCTGGGATTGAGCCCCTCATTGGACTCTCTGCTTGACAGGGAGCCTGCTTCCGCCTCTCTCTCTCTGCGTGCCTCTCTGCCTACTTGTGATCTCTGTCTGTCAAATAAATAAACAAAGTCTTTAAAAAAAAAAAGTGAGAGCTTATTTCTGAACTATCATTTCTGTTCCACTGGTCTATTATCTACCTTTATGCTAACACCACACGGTCTTGATTACCATAGCTTTGTAGTAAGTAAGCTTTTGTAATTAGGAATTGAGGGTCCTCCAACTTTGCTCTTCTTTTTTAAGATTGTTTTGGGTATTCTGGGTCCCTTGCATTTCCATACAGTGTTTAAGAATAGTTTGTAAATTTCTGCAAAGAGGTCAGTTAGGACATTGATAAAGATTGTGTTGAATCTATAGATCGGTTTGGGAGGTTAACATCTTAACAATGTCACATCTTCAATTCATGAACATGGGCTATCTTTCCATTTAGTCAAGTCTTCTTTAATTTCTTTCAACAGTATTTTGTGGTCTTTGGAGTTTAAGCTTTGTACTTCTTTTGCTAAATTTATTCCCGAGTATTTTTTAAATTTAATTTTATTTTTTTTCAGTGTCTGAGTGTTTTATTCTTTCTGGTTATTTTCTTAAGTTTATTTTTGTTCAGAGTATATTATTAAAAGTAATTTTCCTGCCTTCTTTTACTTTTTTAAATGTGGCTGCTAGAAAATTCAGAATTACTTAGGTGGCTCACATTTCATTTTGCACAGACAGCGCTGCTCTAGAATAAGCGGCTGAGATCAGAGTAAATGAAAGAACACAAGACGATGGAATATACCCCAGGCACCTATGACATACACCTCTGGAGGTACATTCGTGAAACGTGGTGTAGAATTTTTCTGCCTGTTACAGAAGCCACAAGTCTTGAGGAGCTTCTGACTGTAATCACAGTTACCATATGCAGCCTCTTGTCCCTGTTCTACACAGAGGGGATTTAATCAGATACAACCTGTAAAGTCTTCTGTGACTTCTCAGCCCTTGGGCTTACACAGGTGGTAAAAGTGACATTGCCTGAGCCCGGGCTTGGAACACCGGGAAAAGGGTGAGAAAAGATAGCTTGTGATAACTGTCTCAAATCCTTTCATAGTATGTCCAAGAAAAGGAGCAGTAGAGCCTTGCCATTGACCCTGAAGTTCACTCATCTCTCATCTGTTCTGCTCTACTAGCTGATACCCCCTCAGGAAAGTCTTCACTGTTCCTAGGGTTGGTATAGATGCCTCTTCCATGTATGCCCTTGGCATACACAGATTCGGAGTTGCCTCTTTATTTTTCTTTCTCCTTCACAGACTCAAAGCTTCTCAAGCAAGGAAAATACTTTGTTGACCTTTGAACCACCTATAATGAAGTGAGTGGAATGATCAATACTGAGTGAAGGAACGAATGAATGAATGAACGTGCACTCTGTTCCTTCTTTCTCTAGAAGATAATAATTTTACAGCATTACTTTTTTTTTTTTAAAGACAGGTGCTGTGTAAGTGTATTTTGGCTCAATAGACAGAATATTACATTTGTTGTCAGAAAACTAACCTAATTCCAGTTCTGGCTTTGTTACTGATGAGCTATGTGACCTTGAACGCTCACCTTCTCTGGACTTGATCCTTCAGCTGTAAGATGAAAGGTTAAACTAGTGAGCTTTCAGGTTCCTCCCAGTCTGAAAACAGGGCAAACTGGCTTTCAGCTGTGGGCTTGCTTCCAGACAAGCAATTTAACTGAACAGCTGAGATCCCCAACCTTTTGCAGGGGCCTCTGCCTTCTCCCCCTCCTCCATGTCTCCACAAATATTAATAGCCAAGGGCTTCACTGAGTGTGGTTTTTAATAGAATCCAATTTCAGTCCATTTAGAGTGGGACTTTTCATGCTGACTTGGTAATTTGAACTCTGTCATGCCTGATGGGCTGGATGCATTTTCCCAGTCTGTGCGGTCTGCTCTGGGCTGGGGGGAGAGGGCAAGTAGGTATTGGGAGCAGGACACAGGGGCACCTTAATCAGAGCAAGTGCAAATCAGCTATTCCTGCCTTACAGCCAGTTTCGTCTTTCCTGCCCTGAGGCATGTGAGTAGGATCCCAGGGCATTGGGAAGAAACTGGCAATGGCTACTCTGTTTCCTGATGGTCGCCTTCCTCTTGCAGCACAGAAGGCACTGGCCTCTGTGTGCTACCACAGGAAGAAAACTGGGTTGATCTTTGGATGTGACTAGAAGACACTTGGTTCTGCCAACCAACAGAACCATCCCAAGTGATTGTTGGGGAGTCTCTGACATGTTGGGAGAGGTCATGTGAGAGAGTATGTGGCTTCCTCTGCCCCTTCCCCCCAACCAAGTCCTTGTCCTGTTTGATGAGAGAGTAATTCGCAGGGCTATTGGAAGTTCCCTCCTTCTAGAGTGCAGGGTGGGAAAATGGAGGATGAATGTCAAGGTATTACCCTTACCATAACTGAGGAACTGGGGGCTCGGGAGGCTGGGGGAAGGAAATGAATGTTTATTTCATGCTTACTCTGTGCAGGGTTCTGAGCAAGGAGACAAGTTACTCCCTAATCCTCCCAATAGCCCATTAAGAAATATAAAATTATCCTCATATATAAGGGAGGAAAATGAGGATCAGAAAAGTCAAGCAACAGCCCCAAGGTCACACAGCTAGTGGATGTCAGAGGTGGTATTCAAACAAAGCTCTATCTGTCCACTCCTAGAAATCACATGGTTAGAAATGCTGGGTGCTCTGATCTGTCTGCTGGTCTACCTCACCGCACTCCTTCACCTGGCTAGTCATCAGAAACACTTCAGGACATTTAAAAAACTACAGTGTCTTGAGAGTCTGAACCAATGGGCCTAAGGCAGGGGCTGAGATTGTGTATTTTTAAAAAGCCACTCCAAGTGATTCTGATGTTCTAGAAAGCACAACATTGAAGCACATGGCTTCTCTTCCATTCTGAGTCTCCTAGGGTTTCTCGGTTCTCAGAAGCACAGATCCAGTCCAACCCTGCATTTTCCCCAAGTAGCATTTGCCGCTGTTCATTTGCCTTATTCATTCGTTTCAGATTCAGGGCTCGGCGGCATTTATCAAGCACTTACTGTGTGCCAGACACTGTGCTCAACATGCTGGCTGCAAAGAATGAATACACCCCAGTGCCTGCCTCAAGGAATGGCCAGGTAGTGGGGGAGACAGACATAAATAGGAACTTCCAATTCCTTGGAGCAAATGCTACGCAGAGGCAGGCTCCTGTTGCTTTAGGAGTACAAACCATGGGGTCAAGGAAAGCTTGGGAGCAGTGATTCCTTGGTCCAGTCCTATAGGAGTTAGCAAGGCAAAGAGGGGGTTGGCAGGGTGAGACATGGCCGGCTAGGCAAAGGGAACCACATGGAAAGACCCAGAAACCCAGAGCAATGGGTTTGGAGAATCACAAGGAGCTGAACAATGGTGAAATGTAGGGTACCTTTGGAAGAGGACCAGGAGGGAAGCCGAGAAGAGTCCGTGGGAGAAATCACATGGAGGACCTTGTGTGTTATGCCAAGTTTGGCCTTTATCCTGAAAGTGGTGAGGAGCCATTAAAGATATTTAAGATGTGGAGTGACAGAATCAGACTGTGTTGAGAAGGGGAGCTCTGACAGCAATGAGAGGGTGACCTATAGGTAGAAGGAGCCGGCAACAGAGATCCAAATTAATTGCAGAATTAAGAATTTATGTGTGTCAAAAAGCACCATAAACAAAATTCGAAAGCAAAGCACTTGGGAAGCATATTTGCAATGTTTCTTGACAAAATTAATATTCTTAATAAAATTCCATATTGGGAATAAAGGTAAACACAGCAATATCAAATAAACAGAAAATCATAAGGAAACAAGTACAAAGGGTCAATAGGCATTTGAAGACGTTATTCACTCAGAATCAAAGAAATGTGAGTTCCAGGGACACTGACATACTATTATTTCCCTACTGGACCAGTAAAGGTTTGGTAAGTGACCATACCCCCGTTAGTGAGGTTGCGGGGAACAGGGCAATCTCAAGCCTGCAAACAGGAGGGGGCGAAGTTTAGTACAAACTTTTCTCAGGGCAGTTGGCAACATATATCAAAGTTCTTAAAGAGAGCCAAGCAATTTCCTTCTTGGATTTTATCCCAAGGAAATAGCCATAGGTGTGTGCAAAGTTTAGCGACAAGAATGTCTGCTGCAACATTATTTACAATAAAGAATGGGAACAAATAAAATGATCAGTGTAAAGAGACAGGCTACCCAGTGAGAGTCCATCCACATAATGAAGATGCTGCTGAAAAAGTCTGAGGGACACACACACAAAATGTTTCAAGTAAGTGAAATAGCACAAGAGGCAAAAAAGTGTGTCTGATATGCTACGATTTGTGACAAAAGAATATATACACATATATTTGAAAATGCATCAAGGTTTCTGAAAGGATATACAGTACAAGTATTTGGAGGGAAACTAGATGCTGACAGACAGGGTAGGAAGATTTCTTTCTTACTCTAGAGCTTTGTTTCCTTTTTGAACTTCATTACCTGTGTGTGTCTTACATATTCTAAAATAGAAATACACATTTTGAAAAGTAAGTTACTAAAGAGTATATACAGTGTAATCCAGTTTTTGTTAAAAAAACAAACACCTGCATGTGCATGTATACATTTATGCCCAAAAGAACTGAAAGATAAGTCCCAAAGGACAGTGATGTTTGTCTTGGGTGGTAGGATGACGGTTGGACTTTGTCTCCCCCACCCCCCCTCCCCCTGCTAAATTTCTACAATACACATGTGAGGCTTTCATAACAATAACAAGAAAAGTATAATTTTTTCCCCCAGAAAAGTCTATCACAAAAGTCCAAGCAGGAGATGACAAAGCAGGTCAGATCCAGGATTAGTGCTCCAGGTCAGCAGTGACATCTGCAAACAAAGGGTGTGGTGAAATCACAGTCCGTGTTTTGAGGAGGGATGGGGGGCAGGAAGCTGAAGGTTGGCTAAGGTGAATAGACCTGATCTTGCTTATCAGCTTTCTGAAGGTTTTGTTGGACAAAATGCACAGCAAGATCAATCCCTCCACCCCAAACATTGGACAACACTCCCGGGCAACTTTTTACTTTGGGAATCACTTAACGTTGGGTCACAGTGAACGGATTCCAGTAAGCAAGTGTACACAAACCACCAGACAGGTAGGTGATCTGTGCCCAGGGCTGTGCTCAACTAGTTCCGGTTTTCCACCTTCGTCTTTAAAAAATTTTTTTAAAGATTTTGTTTATTTATTTATTTGACAGAGAGATCACAAGTAGGCAGAGAGGCAGGCAGAGAGAGAGGGGAAAGCAGGCTCCCTGCTGAGCAGAGAGCCTGACTCGGGGCTCGATCCCAGGTCCCTGAGATCATGACCTGAGCTGAAGGCAGAGGCTTTAACCCACTGAGCCACCCAGGCGCCCCCACCTTCCTCTTTAGAAGGATGGCGACGATCTTATCCCCATCTGTCCAGCTCTGCCCCAACTTACTCGTTGAGGCAAGACCTCTCTCCTGCTCTGCTTTGGGGATAGTTAGTCCGAGTCCTTCCTAATGGCATGAAGACGAAAGGAAGACCCGCTGGCTTGACCCGGTTCTGCCTTCCCCCTCTGAACTCATCCGCATCCTTCAGACCCTGACAAGGAGTTGGCCAACTCGCAAGCTTCCTGGGCCAGAGGCTTGGGAACGGGGGAGACTTGCACATATGCCTATGCTGTGTCTGATGCAGGATGGTTCTGAGTTGGGGAAATGTGAACCCATTCTGGAAGAAAAGGGCAGAGGGAAGGATCTGGTGGGGAGTGGGGGGGAGAATGTGGCAGCGATACCAGCATTTTCCTCTCCTCTTCCCCAGAAGTGAGCTATAGACAGGCAACTGCAGGCCCCTGGGTATTTCTAGCACCTTCCTTACACCCCTGTTGGAAGCCTTGCAGCAGCTATGGGACTGTAACCTGGACTCCTGGCTTCTGGGTCCCTCAGCAGTGATTGGATCCTGCAGGGGCGGAGTCTCTGATTACACAAAGAACCCATAATTAACTTTGTGTTTCCTTTCGATCTCTACCTATAATTGTGAACCTTCCCCAAGGCTGGGGGAATGGAGGGTGGGTTTGGATATGCGCTGACATCAGAAAGTAGAATGAATCATACATGGAAGTAACTGCTAGGTCTCGGCTGTCTTTTCTGGCCTGTCACTGTCATTGGGAGTCTGGCATTAGGGACCTTTTTAAATCTTGGGCTAAATACAGAGGCAGCCCACATACCATCACTGGCCTAGTAAAGCTTTTCCACGGAATACGCACTGTCCTGCTCCCTAATGTCGTAACCGCTGGATAGACTACTTCGTAGAGAGCCGCTAACTAGGGTAGTTAGCAGTTAGAGCTCTGGGGCCAGACAGACCTGGTTCAGATCCCAGCTACGTCACTTAAGGCCCTATCACCTTGGGGGAGGGAATGTTTCTGGATTTTAAGTTTCCTTACCCAAATAATGGGAATAGTATCTCATAGGGTAATTGCAGGAAAGAAATGAGATTATACATGTAAAGGTCTGAGGATAGTGCATTTAATAAATGCTAACTATTAACATTATTGCATCTGTATATATTTTAATTTGTACAATCTTGTCTCACTAATCACACAAAAAATACACGAAAGTGCTTTGAAAAATTTAAAGCATCATATAAATTAAAGGTGTCATTGGTGATAATCTCATACGAGTATTTCTCAACTCTTCTATCCCCTCAAAGACCGGGACTATGTCCTCCGTCCCACGGCGTATTGCACAATGATAGGCAAACGATAAGCCCTCAGTAAATGTTTCTTATTTGACTAAAGCAACACGGCAGAGCGTAAAGAGCATAGATACCAGGAGACTAGGCTGGGCTAAAATTAGTTTAAGGCAGGAGAGCCAGTCTGCAGTCATAATTTATTCATTCAACAAATATTTGTTGAACACATTCTATGTGCTAGATATTGAGTCCAGACAATTTCATCAAAAGGAGGCTCTACAAGTTCCCACAAAGCCGAGTCCCTGGCCGGTCTCCGCAGGGCCAGCCCACTCCAATGCACGGAGGCGGCAGCCAACATTGTTTACTCCTGGACAAATGGGCCCTTGCTCTGGGGAAAGCTGTAAGTAGCTGTGACTCAGAGTTGGGGGAGGGAGTGACAGCGAGGGAGTGGGCTGCTTCCAACAGAAACGACAGGAACTGTTGGCCTGTTAATTTATTTTTATTTACACTTACTGAGTCCACAGTTCAGTGCCCGCAGGCTGAAAGACAACGCTCCTTCCCCTAGAGGTCATCTCCCCTCCCCTCATCACCTACGTGCTCAGCCCGTGGCTCTCCTCACCCTGTCCCTCTGCTGTCACAGCTGCCTGCGGGGCGGGAGTATGGGAGAATGGTATGTGTGGTCACCCGAGGGCACTGAGAGTGGGTTTCAGAGGCATGTGAATCCTGGCAGTCTCAGATCCCCGAGGGGAGAGAAGCAAGCCAGGCGGAGACACCAAGCGGAGGGAGGGAGGCAGGGGCTGAGGTGGCTGGGTGGGGGGGGTGGGGGTGGGGGAACCCAGTGTACAAATGCACGGTCTGTTGGCTTAACCTGATGCTTCTGGCGTTTGTCTCATCCCTGGAGTGGTCACGGTTGCCTTGAGATGCTCTGGTCTGTCCGGGAAGTGTGCAGGGGTCCAGCCCGCGGGCTCCGTGCCTGCGGCGGCGCATCTACCAGGCTCTGCCTCTGTCGGGGGCACTGGCCGAAGTCACAGCTGCATCAGCGTTCTGGGCCCTGTAAGAGTCCTCTCCAGCTGTCCCCGCAGAAGTGAGGTCCCTCCCAGCAGCCGACCTGCTAGAGAAGGGGCGTGTCCACGGCAGGCAACCCGCCAGGTTCCAAAGCTGCCTCTCCTTCCTTTCCCACCGGGAGCAGACAGACTGCCGAGGGGCAGCCGCAGGAAGACAGGGGGAGCCGGCAGAAGTGGGGAGAAGGGAGCAAAACCCAGGAGGGGCCCTTCGCCGGGGGCTGCCTGGAAGTCCGTCCTCGTCCTCGTCCTCGGGGGCAGCTGCGGCTGTCACATGGCTTCCTTCTCTCTCTGGGAGCATCGGCTGAGCTTCATCTCCGTCAGCTGGATGTACCGAATCACGTTGGTGTCTGCGAGGAGAGAAACACACCTTAGGGAACAGCTGGCGGGCGTGTGCAGGGGAACGGTCGGGTCTACACGGAACCCCACTTAGGGCCACGCTTGTTCTCGTCATCATCTATTTCCACCTTATTACAATCATGCCGAGTCCGGATCCTCGTCCTCGCTGTGACAGAAGGAAGAACCGAGCCCCTGGAGAGAGGAAGAGGCTCAGGGAGCCCCAAGGTTAAGGGGGGAGCCTGCCTCGGCGGCCTCCCTCCCCCGGGGGGCGTCGTGTCTTCTCCATACGATCGCCCTGAGGACCAAGATAGACAAGCCTCAAGGTGCTTCTTCCAATGAGCAGTAAATACTAACTGAATGTACATGTTTTCAATGTTATTAATTAACATTAAATGTCAATGTTATACTTCAGGAAGCAGAAACAAATACTGTCTAACACTCAAAAATGGCAGCTATAGCATCCAGCGGTGCTGGCAGATAGGACGCGCTAGAGAAAATTCTGTTAGATGAGTCCAGTTCTCAGTTCTCGAGTTGCTTCGAGTCTAGAACACATTTATATACAGGAAAAAACAAACAAAGCAAAACAGTGACACATAAAAATAAAGATATGGGCAGTCTTTAAGAACATAGAAAAAGTATATACATTTGGGTCTTTGCAAACTGATCCTGAAGTTCTTGAATTCTTCTTTGAAGGAGGATTGGATTTTTCTTAAAAAATCAGCCATATGAACAACAATGGTAATACCAAGTTCAAATTCGTTGTTTAAAAGTTACCTCCTCAGAGGGGCACCTGGGTGGCTCAGTGGGTTAAAGCCGCTGCCTTCGGCTCAGGTCATGATCCCAGGGTCGTGGGATCGAGCCCCGCATCGGGCTCTCTGCTCTGCGGACAGCCTGCTTCCTCCTCTCTCTCTGCCTCTCTGCCTACTTGTGATTTCTGTCTATCAAATAAATAAATAAAATCTTTAAAAGTTACCTCCTCAGAGAGGCTCTTCCTGATCCCCTGGTGTAAAACAGCACCCCCTTTACTCCTGATTCTTTTACTCTGCTTTTTTTCTTCCCGGCACTTAACCACGACTAAATATTGTATTTTCTACCTATTTGTTTACTGTCCATTCTCCTCCGTCATGACACAAACTCCTGGAAGGTAGCAGCTTTCTTTTGTTCACCGCTGTCTGCCCAGCTCCTAGAACACATCCTGACCTGCTCAGTGAATGTCTGTGGAATGAATGAACGGCTGAGCTGATGGACAGGAATTTGAGCGAATGGTGCAGGAAATGCAGGCTCTACGGAATGGGAGCTGACCAGAGAAGTCAGAGCACACTTCCCGGAAGTCGCTGAGCTCAGCACCAAGAGCATCCATTTGTATTCTGTCTCCCCAACTGGAGGGTGAGGTCCTCACGAGCCGGGACTCCATCTTCTCGTCTACATCCCTGGCACCCAGCACGAACTGTGGCACAAAACTAAGAACTCAATATGTATTTATTGAGTAAGTAGGAAGAGTTGGCTTCTTTTTTCCCAAAAGAAATTTCCCAAATTTCTTTTGGGAAAAAAACCCAAAGAATTCCATATTCTATTTGAAAAGAGGTGCCCAAGCTCCCTAGAACCAAGACCCCAGGCAAATGTGTGGACTGTCCGTGCTCCTCATTTTGGGTCCTGGCCCACACCTGGCCCCGCCCGCCATGATAGCTGTGTGCCATGACGGGGAGGCTGCCAGAGGGACTACCAGTAAGAAACAGTAACTGCCACCTTACCTGTTGGCTGTCGGGTCCTTGCTTCTTTCAGGTAGTAGAGGGCTTTGTCATAGTCTCCAAGGTGGTAGAAGGCTACACCAGACCGATAAAGAGCCTTGAAGTTCTCTCCTTCCTTCTTTAGGACTTTGAGGCAATACTCCTTGACTCGCTCGTAATTCACCAGCTCAGCCTGGAGCAGGCAGGCTGTGGAGGAAGGAGAGAGAAAGGAAAAGGGCTATAATACAGAAACTCTGAGTGTCTCTCTGATTATTTCTCCTTGTCCAGAAAGGGTGGAGTACTGTTGGGGCTTTATGTTGGGGTGTATTGCTATGGGACTTGTCACCAAGTGATCTGGGGTTCCAGGACCCACCTTCATCGCCAGCAAGCCGTGTGACCTTGAGTGAGTTACTTAGCCTTGTATTATGTGTTGAATTGTCTCCCCTCCAAAATGATATGTTCGAGTCCTGACTCCTAACACATCAGAATGTGACCTTATATGGAAATAGGATCTTTACAAAATAGGTAATCAACTTACAGTGAGGCCCTTGGAATGGGTCCTAACATAGTATCACAGGCATCTTTATAAAAACGCATACTACAGGGGCGCCTGGGTGGCTCAGTCATTTAGGGTCTGCCTTCGGCTCAAGTCATGATCTCAGGGTCCTGGGGTGGGGCTTGTGACGTGGGTTCGGGCCTGCGTCACTGGGCTCTGAGCTCAGTGGTGAGTCTGCTTCTCCCTCTCCCTCTAACACTCCCCACTGCTCTTGTTCCCTCACACTCTCTCTCTCAGATGAATAACTTTTTAAAAAGTCATTGTAATTTAAAAAAAAAACCTTCCACTATAGACTGAATGTTTATGTTCCCCCAAAAATCCGTATGTTGAAAGCCAGTCCGCAGTGTGACTGTACTTGGAGGTGGGGTCTTTGGGAGGTGACACGGTCACGAGGGCTGAACCCTCATGACTGGAATCAGTGCTTTTACGAGGGAGACCTTAGCGAGCGCCCTTCGCCTTCTGCCATGAGGACACAGTGAGACGACGGCTGTCTATGAACCAGCGAGCGGACTCTCACCAGACGCTGAATCTCCTACCTTGATCTTGGACTTCCCAGTCTTCAGAACTGTGAGAAATGAATTGTGTTGTTTGGGCCGCCCAGTCTATGCTCTTGACATAGCAGCTCAAACACACACACAGAGGCGAGACAATGTGAAGAAACACAGGAAGAAGATGGCCGCCCGAGGCCCTGCAAGGCGAGGGAGAAGCATGGCGCGGATTCTCCCTCACAGCCTTCTGAAGGAACTGAACCTTCCAACCCCTCCATCTTGGGCTCCTGCTTTCCAGAGCGATGAAATAATACATCTCTATTGTTCAAGCTGCCAGTTTATGAGACTTACGTTGTGGTGACCCTAGAAATAAGCTGCAAGAGGCCCTAACAATGGTAACTGTGGCTAATACTTGTCCAGTGCCCACCGGGTGCAGGCTGTTCGTGTCATTGCTCTACTTGTATTCCCTGACATAATCCTCAGAACACCGTGATGTAGGGCCTACTGTTATTCCCATTTTATGGATGAGGAAACTGAGGCCCAGTAAGATTAGGTCATTTCCCAAGGGCACACAACATGACAGAGGCAAGGCTGGGATGGATGGATGGATGGATGGATGGATGGATGGAATTGCTTCTTAAAAGATTATTTATTTATTTATTTGTCAGATGGGAAGAGAAAGCAGAAGCAGAGGGGAGAAGTAGAGGGAGAAGCAAGCTCCCTGCTGAACAGGGAGCCCGATGTGGGGATTGGTCATGACCTGGGCCCAAGGCAGACGTTTAACCCACCGAGCCACCCAGGTGTCCCAAGGCTGGGACTTCCATCAAAGCTGCCTGGCTCCAGTGTCTAAGTTCTTTATTGTGTTCTTGAGGGGATTTCCCAAAATAATGGCCATGAAGTATTTAACATAGGGCTTGGCACAGAGTAAGTCACCCCAAGTGTCATTTAATATTATTATAATTCTTTTCAACCCTGTGCCCCTGCCGTGACAACTGCCTCTGATTTTCTTCAAGTTCTCATTCATGCAAGTTTGTCTTTGTAGTTCTGAGGACCAGGGGCCTTCTGATGGGACAATGCAAAAGCCCGTACAGAGCAGACCTTGGGACCTGCAAGGCCCTGTGTCCCAGGCAAGAGGAAGCTGAGGCTGGCAGGTGCCCCTTCCTACTGTCCCTCAGCCACCTCTGAGTAAACCTTCTCTCCTTGAAGAAGCTCTCTCTCACCAGCCATCAGCTGCAGGGCCAGAGCCAGGGCGAGGAAGTTCGCGAGACCCTAGAGAGTGATGCCCCTTTTCCTTGGGTCCCCAGCAGCCTCCCCTCCCTCACCCCACTCCCCACCTTGCTGAGCTACCTCCCCCTCCATGTGATCACACAAATGTTTAGTAGGCACTGAAGGAAGATTGTGTTATACACGTTGAAGGGATTACCAGGAAGGGGGAGGGGAGGGGCAGGGAAAGGCACCTCTCTGCTTCTTCAAAGTGAATAAAAAGAGATGTAGGAGGCAAGGGTACTTGGGTGGCTCAGTGGGTTAATTGTATGCCTTTGGCTCAGGTCATGGTGTCAGGGTCCTGGGATGGAGCCCTGCACTGGGCTCCTTGCTCAGCAGGGAGTCTGCTTCTCCCTCTGCCCCTCCCCCTGCTCATGCTCACTCTCTCTCAAATAAATAAAAATCTTTAAAAGAGAGAGAGAGATGTAGGAGGCAAAAGTGCTCTTCCCACCAAGACCAGACTGGATGATGGGGGAGAAGCCTGATGCCTGCTCCTTGAGCTCAGATTCCTCCCACATGGGAGGAACCGTCCTCTCTCTGGGATAGAGGCGAGTCACTGATTTAAATCTTCAGAGGTCTAACTTCAGCTGTTTGGATCCCTTAAATAACTTCCCAGGGATAAGAATCGCTGATTAGGAGATCAGCTCTTTCATTGGCCATTCTGGGGAAAAAGGAAAAATACTCACCCACATCCTTTTGGCCGACTGAGGGGGAGGTGACCCACACAGTCTTGGAAGTTGAAGGTGTGAGAACCACGGAGTGGAAGTGGATCGGCCCAGATCTAGAAACTGACCCATCAGGTTTCACAGGCCCCAGGGCAGAAAGCCAAAGGAGGAGACAGAAGTGAGGGGCTGCTACCTCCTTGGGCATGGGTGGCTGCAGTCACAGAAAACCAGGATGTGCTGGCAGCCGGGCATCAGGCTGAGCTGATGCCACCAGCTCCCTCTCCTCTCCTCCCTCGGCTGTGGGGACCTCTTCCCACCCTCCAAGCTGCTGGATCCCATCCTGGTGCTCACACAGCTCTGCGGACAGGGAGAGGTTTCTGTCAAGAACTTCCTGTGCATGGACCTCCCCGGCTACCTGATGTGGGTCTTGGCTCCAACACTGGCTCCCAGAGCTAAAGGATTTCCTGTCTGGGCTCCCATGTGCCTCATCTGCTGTCCTCTCTGCCCAGACGGGCAAGCCTCTTCCCGCCCATCTTCAGACAGACACTTCGGTTGGCTGACCTGAGCAGTGACGGAAATGGACCTTTGTCTCTTTTAAAAACAGCTTTTGAGTGATTAAAATGAGGGTGGGGTGGTGGGGAAAGGAAAACAGATCCTCCTCCTCTAGGGGAGAAGAAAGACTAGCCATCAGATTCTGGGAATCCTTCTCTGAAAATGTTTTGAATTCCCCTATGGCTCCAGATCCAGTGGCAACGGGGCCACCTGGCAGCAGACCGGGTTTCAGACCCCGTGGGAGGTGAGGCAGGCAGGTTATAGGGTGTGGGGCCCCTGCTGGCACCACAGGCAGAGCCCAGGAAGACGGAGCAATCTAGAGTCAGCGTGGGTCCAAACGAGCCGCCACCCTGAAGGCTGCGTGCTGGGCGGGGGAAGGTTGGGCTAGAAACCCCAGGCCAGAAACCCAGGGTGCTAGCCAGAGCTCCTCTGAGGTAGAGGGGGTAAGTGAAAGTCTGGAAAGCTACCCTCAGCCCTACCTGTAGGTGATTTTTAGGCATCCCTGTAGTTCGGGTGGGGAGCTATCTGGGGTTCACATAACAAGCCCAGGGGAGAGGGTAAGATGGGACATTTGTAGGCACATCCTTAGAGTAGAGAAAGTTCAGAAGAAGAGGTTGACCAGCAGTCTCCTGAAGTTCCTGCCACACCCCTAGGCCCAATACCCAGGGCCTGTGGGCTGTGGTTCCATCATCCCAGTGCCCTTGCTTCCTCTCCGTGGTTAATCCCTTACCCTGTGTCAGAGGTGGCGCTCGGTACCTTATGTATGCTATGCCTTTTCACGTTCACGGTACCTATGAAACAGGTTCAATGTTGATCCTTCTTTGGCCGACGATGAAACCCGTTCCAGCGAAATTAAGTAACTTGCTCAAAGTCACTCAACTAGGAGGTGGGAGAATGATGACATCCACCCACTTCTGCCGGGTCCCCAGAGTGTGCTCTTGACTGTGGGTCTCTGTGGGTCTGATTTTGAAGCCTTCCCAAACCAACATAACCCGTGGTAAAAGTCACATCGCCTATGTAAACTACGTTTTTCTGTGCTCCAGGGTCAACAAGGCAAAAAGCAATGCCTAACTTCACTGGGCACTGGGATCAGTCGTGAACAAACACTCCACTCCATCCTAGAACAAATGGGCCGGTGGGGGGGGGGCAGATGTTCCATTATCTTGAATACTCCCATGTGTCAACACTGAGAAGGAGAAGGGAAGAGAGGGAGCACACGGACGGAGGGGGGCCCTCCGCCATTACAAAGTATCACCGGAGGGCTTCATGGAAGAAGTGGCATTTAAGCTGGCTCTGAGTGTTTCTCAATCTTAGCACTATAAACATTTTGTTTGCTTATTTATTTATTCGTGATTTTTGTTTATTTACCTGACAGACAGAGAGAGCACAAGTAGGCAGAGTAGCAGGCAGAGGGAGAGGGAGAAGCAGGCTCTCCACCAGGCAAGGAGCCCTATGTGGGACCCGATCCCAGGACCCTGGGATCATGACCTGAGCCAAAGGCTGCTGCTTAACCGACAGATCCCCCCACTATAAACATTTTAGGATAACTTTTTGTCATAGGAGGATGCCCTCTGCGTTATATGGTATTTAGCAACATCCCTGGTTTTACCCACTACATGCCAGTCACGACAGCCAAAAATACATCTCCAGATATTGCACAATGTCCCAGAGAGGGAGGTAAAATCCCCCCTGAGAACCAGCGACCTAGGTGGAAAGGAGAAAACACTTTCTAGGCAGAACCAACAGAGAAAGAGATCGGGGGCGGGAGGGCAGGGGGAGGTTGACGTATTTGAGGATTTTGAGGAACTATGCCTGGTTGGAGCAGAGAGACTGAAGGGAAGGGTAAAAGGAAAGGAAGGTGGAAAAGCAAGAGGAGACTTGGACACCTACACCCTTCTGGTTCATGTTAAGGATCTGGGACTTTATTCTTAGTCATAGTGGGATGATGAAATGCTTTGGTTGGGCATCAAGCAGAGGCAGACAGGGGAGAGGGAGCAGTTTAAGAGGCATCTAGGAGACAGAACTGACTAGCATTGGAGAACTTCTGAAATATTTTCCCTCTCCTGTTACACTCATGTGGTTGGAGCCTTTCATCCAGGAGGGCTCAGACTGCCATTTTGGATTCATTGATGATTCACAAATTTCTTCCACGTTGTTGTAACCTGGTCTGAATTTGAATTAGGGTTTATAAGACGGCAGTCTATGTGCTCTGCTATATGGAATGGGTCCATATTTTAAAGAGTACTTGGCTGGGAATCGGGAGAGCTAGATTCTAGTCCCACCTTTGCCACTAGCCAATAGTGCGAAAATCAATTTCCCTTTCTGGGCCTCCTTTCTGTAAAAGGAGGGACCTCCACTTGGCTGAATAATCTCTACTCCCCCATTTCAATTGAACAGCCTATGAATACAACTGTTGGCCACTGAATAGAAGGACAACATTGTTTCACCGGTTCCTCTTCAAAAGGATCTCTGTTCTCCCTACTACTTATGGCGAGGCATCTTCTGTTAGAAATGACACTCAAAACTTGTAGGGCAGCAATCAAAAGGGCTTCTGTAAGACAACTTTCTGTCTACATAGATACTTCTTTTTTTGGCACACATTTGAATTATGTGGTCTCCCCAAGGCCAGGCTCTAGGGCAAGACCTTCCTTGAAGGGAGTAAGGTCTGCCTCTGCCCGTCAGTTTCAGCAGAGAAGGCTGAGAACTCAGGAAGGCAGGTCTCCTGCTGGATGGAGAGGGAGCTTGTTCCCGTCCATGGCCTTGACTCTGGGTATATATTTGGACTCAAAGATGCAGTCATTGGGTGGCAGAAGGGGTACCAAGTGGGGAGACATGTTCACAGTATACATGTGAAGATGGGCCTGGGCTGCCAGACAACCACACCCAGAAGCCCTTCTGAGAGAAATGTTATGGGCCTTCTGGTCTCTGGGTCTTCTGACATGTTTAAATAAATGCTATAGCCTGGAATCAGCCAAGCCATGGAGGATTCAGACAGGCTGCTAGTCATGGCTAGGAAGAAGGACTAGAAGAGAAAAGCCTTCCCCAAGCCTACAGTGGTGACAGAAGTGGTGGACAGTGCAAGTGACAGGAGGAAAGTACATGTGGGGGACTAGAATTGAGTTGTCAGTGTCCAACTGTCCTTGCACGTGGAGATTCCTTTTCCAAGGTCAACTTTGGGTGGTTAGGGTACAGTCTTATAAAAGGAGCCAACAGGCTTTCTTAGCTCTGCAGAGGGGTCTGTGGTAGGAAAAAATCGGAGAATCAGCAACTGAAAGAACCCCACTGCACGTTTGTGCGCTCGGGACAGTGGAAATCCCATGTTGGATGTTCCCCCAAACAACCACACTGAGACCTCAGGCTAAAACAGGTCAGGTTCTACTGGCTCTGGCACCTGTTCTGTTTTTGTTTTTCCTGGTGCACGCAGGGCATAGTGACTGCCTGGGCAAGGTGCCACTCGCTGGCAGGAGATGAAGGGACGCTGGATGAGAAGGGGAGAACAAGTTCATACAAACACTGGATTTCTTCCTCCGGTGATTCGCTACAGTTTGCCCATACCGGATGTCCAGAAGGGAAGCAAGGACTGGATGTGGGGGAAGGAAAGACCAGATTAGGGCCAGGAGTGAGGAGAAGGAGGTTGCCTCACTTTATGGGTTGAATTGTGTTCTCCCCAAAAGAGATGTTGACGTCCTCATCCTCAGTATCTTAGAATTTGATCCTATTTGGAGAAAGGGTCTTTGCAGAGGTCATTAAGTCACCATGAGGTCACTAGGATGGGCCCTAAATGCAATACAGCTGGTGTCTTTATAAAAAGGAGAAATTTGGACACAGAGACAGACACACACCTAGAAAAGACGATGTGAAAAAAGACACAGGGAGAAGGCAGCCATGTACAAGCCAAGGAACCCCAGGCCACCAGAAGCTAGGAGAGAAGCATGGAACAGACTCTCCCTCACAACTGGCAGAAGGAACCAATGCTACCCAAACCTTGACCTTAGACTCCTAGCCTCCAGAACTGTGATAGTTACGGACACCCTTAGGAAACTAACACACCTTGCTGGTCATTCCTTTGAGAGGCGGGCTCGGCAAGTGTCTATCACATTACTGGGGGAAAATTTCCATGAAGGGGACAAAATTATTTTGTTTTCATATTTATTTTAAGGGGCAATGGCATAGTAGTAAAGTGGATGGAGTTTGGTGAACAGAGGTGATACCGAGCATATTTAACAACTGGGATAGGTCATAGCCAGGCCGAAGAGGCATGGAATATCAAGCCAGTTTCGGGGTGTCCTGGCTGAACGTCAATCGTTGGGTCTGGAGATACAGTCCCGGGCCGCTGTCCAAGCTCTGCCACCTACCAGCCCAGGCCCTTGGGCGTGTCACTTCATGTCCCTCGGCCTTGGTCTTGTGTATTAAATGGAGATAATAATACCTATTTTGTGGGAACTCTTGTGATGATAAAATGAGATAATTAATGTATGTTTTATGCTTCACACAGTGTTGGGCACAGAAATGGGTTCTCTTTAGGAAACCATTAGTCAAATACGGTTTCCCCAGCAACATGCACGTTCACCAGAGAAACTTTCCATTTTGAGTCCTACACACAGGGTATGACACATACACGGAGCTAGAGCTTGATTTAAAGCAGATTTTCAAGACTAGGTCAGAAACACGGTGGAGGGTGATCTATAGGGTCTTTCTGCGGCAGAGCAATGGGAATGTGACCTGGGCAGCGAGAGGACAGGAATCTTCCTCCTGAGGCTCCATGTCCAGGTCTGACATGGCCCACCCCATTCCACCTTTTTCTCTGAGAGCGCTGATTTTCTCCTCTCTGTACACAAATGCTTGCATTCAGAGTTCTGAAAACAACTCTCTTCTTTGGATTTCTCATTTTTGTTTCATGGTCGGGGATGTACACCAACTCACACTTGCTCCAAGTGTTTCCCAAACATAGGTTGGATGCTTGGTTTTACCTGACCCTTTTCCTTTTTGAAGATGTTTTCTTTATTGGGAGCAGCTGGGGAGATGCAGAGAACATTACAAAAGGAGCTTTGCAGCCGGGAAAGGGGGCTTAAAGGAAAGAATGGAGTGGGGCTCGGGGGTATTTTCTTCTCACACATGAGCCGGCCTCTGAGTCAACAAGTGGTTTTACCCTCAAGCCCTTTATACCCCCAAATAGCAAACGGGAGTGCTGCTTGCACCTACTCCCTCGCTGCCCACAGAGGAACTGGTTCCCCAAGCAGCATCTGGCTGACAGCTTTATGGATGAGGAGGGGATGGACCCAAAGTAGCTGAGCTCCTCTGGGGTCCTAATAATTCAGGAGAGCTAGGAGCTCGAAACGCCAGCGGTGGCAGGAAAATGAATAGGCCTGGTTCCTGACTCTGTAGGGCTTTAGAGAGTCTGGGAGGGAGAGAGGGAAGTATTTTTAGCAGAGAAGTTGCTGGCCAGTTTTGGTGCCTCTGAGCTAGTTGATTCAAGACGATGTCCCTGGCATTGGCATTCACGCGTATGTCCTTGGGTTAAAACACCTCACCTCTCTGGATTTCGACTTTCTAGTGCATAAGCATAAAAATAATTATGGTGGCTATCTACCTTTTCCTTGAAGGCTTGCTGGCAGGACGCAATAAGTCTGACATCTGGTGAGAACCCTACAGACAAATGTTTTACGTTAAATCATCCGTGGAAATGTGTTTAACATAAAGATCCTAGACCTCATGCCCAAAGATGAAGATTCTAAAGGGCCGGGGTGAAGGCCAGTAATACACATTTTTAAGAAGTCCCCAGTGGGCGACTGTAGGGGCCTTCACCTCCCGAGCTGGTTCTTTATATTCTAGCATTTTGGATGTAGGTTTCTTAAGGACCACATAGTCGGTTAAACCAACTGTGAAAGCCCAGGAAAGCTGTGAGCAACTTCAGGGTTACCCACAAGGCCAAAGAGGTCCCAGATGGCCAAATCCTAGAGCTGGAAAAAAATCTGCACATGTGGGAAAACAACGGTTCTCAGACAGATGATCAGCTTGTGACATTATGGGTTTTTCTCTTCCTAGTGATTAGAGACTTCTGCCTGGAGAACAGCAGCCTAGGCCAGGGAGATGGGGAAACAGAGCAGAAGGCCTGAGATGCTCCAGGGTGAGCTCAAGGGAATATAGTCCTGTAGGCAGTGTTCATCCATCTCTCCAGAAGAGTAAGAACAGATAAGTTTTATTAAGCCTAATGGGCCGGGTGCTATTCTAAGTGTTAATTCATTTCATCTTGATCACACCCTAAGAGGTTGTGTCTCACCCATTTTCTAGGTGGGGAAATGGAGGCGTAAGGAAATTCAGTCACTCACTCAAGGTCACAAAGTGACTAAGTGTTCCAGTTAGGATTTGAACCTAAAGCATCTGGCTCCCGAGACTATGTCCCTAAAGCATTGGACCCAGTGTCCCCCCTAGGATGTTCAACTGCCTAGAATGCATTTGAACTCATGTCCTTCACGGACAGATTCGAGGTGTGAGTTCTGCTTCTCGTGAGGCGTGAGCCTGAGGTCCTGATGGTGCCAGGCTGTGCTCAGTTCACATGTAGACTTCTCTTCTGGAAGCTTCCTATGTAACTCTCTAGAACGCTCTACCCTGCTTGTTTCTCTGCATCCAAGAGGGAAACAAACAAACAAAAAAACCATATGCAGGGTTTCTACCAAGGTTTTGAAGTTCCAAAACCATCAGCCTCTCCAATTCCATCCAGAGTCTACGGTTATCCTCACAGAGCTGACATGACAAGTCTCAGGTTTCTTCCTGAAACAATCCCCATCTCAGCTGGTGTTTGGAAAATTAATCCCCACGGTCTGATTTTTTAATTAAAATTTTTGTGGCGATAACTGTAGATTCACATTCAGTTGCAAGAAATAATACAAAGAGCTCCCCTGTACCCTTTATCCCATCTCCCCCAAATGGTAAGTAGCATTCTCTAAAACTACCGTGCAGCACATTGACCACAAGATTGACACTCGTACAACCCAGATTGGTTCTTCCAGCTCTGCTCATGCTTCTGCGTGTGTGTTTGGTTTTATCCATTTTATCACATACGTAGCTTCCTCCATCTACCTCCGAAGTTAAGTTACAAAGCAGTTCCATGACCACAAGCATCCCTCCCATTTCCCTTTTAGAACTACATCCATATCCCACCTGTATCCCCAAGCCTTCTTTAACCCCTGACAACCACTTGTCTATCCTCCATTTCTAAAATATGTCATTTCAGAGTATTATATAAAGGGAACCATACAGTATGAAGCCTTTAGGAGCTGGCTTTTTTTTTTCCCCATTCTGCATATTCGCCTTGAGATGCATCCAAGTTGTTGCATGGATCAATAGTTCGTTCCTTGTACTGCTGAGTAGTATTCAACAGCGTGGAGGTAGCCATTGTCCAACCATCCACCTGAGGAAGCATATCTGGACTGTTCCTGGTTTTTTGGTTATTGTGAATAATGCTCCTATGACCAGTGGCAGACAGCTTTCATTTCTTTAGGACAGATGCCCAAGAGGGCAATTCCTGGGTCAGGAGGGAAAACATTCAGTCAGTCATCACTTAGCTTGGTATTAGCTGTAGTTGTTTTCTAGAGGCTCCTTATCAAGATCAGGTAACTTCCTTCTATGTCTACTTGCTGGGAAATTATTGTTTTTCCTAGTACCTGATGGTCATGGCGTCACGCTGCATAGTCTTTTTCCAATGAGGTCAGATCTACAGGTACAACCATCAAATTGACCCTTTAGTTTTCCAAAGAATAAAATTATTTTTCACAGCCACATGCTCCGATCATGCCCATCCTTGCAACTATTCATGAAACATGGCTCCTCTGCCCTTCCAGACAAGTATCTGTAGGGCATCTTTTTGTCTGTTTGTTTAAGTAGGGCTCCACCATGGAGCCCAACTCAGGGCTCACACTCAGGACCCTGAGATCAAGACCTGAGCTGAGATCGAGAGTCAGACATTTAATGGACTGAGCCACCCAGGTGCCCCTGTGTGGGGCATCTTTAAATCCCTACACAGCAAAATGGCGTCATTGTGGTTTGCATACATTGTATGCTCAGTAAGCAGCAATACCTAACATTTTTATATTGTTTAACAACTCACTTGACCTTCATGGCTGAGGCTTAAGTAAGTTAAGTGACTTGCTAAGGCCATCTGACTTGTAAGGAAAGGGCCAGGGTTATCTAAACCCAGGTCCCGTGTTGGTTCCACTCCAGCTGAGCTGGTGGGAAAGAATGGAAACCTGGACTCCATGATCTCTAAAGGTCTTTTTCTGAGTCCAAGGCCCTGGGAAGCTCTAAGAGCAGGAAGACATCAGTATCTGTTCACACCAGACTTGCCCTGCCTGGTGCCCAGACGAGAGCTCTTCCCCACACTGATGCCATGACTCCCACTACCAGGAGTCGTGTGACTCTGTCTGGTGGGCTGAACGCCCTCTGACTCCATCACCTTCACTTCTGACCTGCTTTTCCAATCCAGCACATGCTTGCATTTGATTCAAACAAGCACCAATGATTTCTTTTGTTTTCTTTGTGTTAGCAACCCTGTTTTTGGAGATGTCTACTTTGCCCACCCTTTGAGTTCTTCACGTGGACGTCCCCAGCAGTCAAAGGATGCTGCATCCCTCTCGCCAGGGCCACACAATGTTGGGCAGAGGCTCTTAGTAAACTTATTTGATAAAGATTCATTCATCATGGCCCATGCCATGGGAAAGGAAAATGGAGAGCGTTGAAAAGATACTGATATCTTCAAGGAGCGGATCCTCTTCTTTTTCACCCTTTCTTGGCCAGCACTAAGGTGGCAAAGTTGCAGGTGAGAGAGCTAAAGTGGAAAAGCCAATCGAAAATCCTATACGTTGCAGGCTCACGTTGGCAGTCCTTTAAGGGACATCAGAGTCTGCTCCACAGAACAGCAATGTCAAAGCCTGGGGTCAGTTCAGGTTGTCGGTGCTCTGGCAGCATGCTAACAAGTTATCCCTCCCCTGTGGCCCCTAACTCTCCCTCTTGACCTCATCGTGGTAGACACAGAGAGAGAAGGGAGTAGTAGGAAGAAAGCAGGACAGGATTACTGCTTATTGGAGTCCGCACAACACCCCTTCGTTGGGCTGGAAGTGGGATTTGGCGGGGCTAGTTGGGTCACTGAGAATGTGATGATGAGCACATACCCAGCAATAGTAGAAATCCATCTTCACCTTGCTGATGCTGGCCAAGCAAGACACATGTTCATGCTTACTGGCAGGAATTCTCAGCCAGGATGAGGGGAAATCTCAGAAGCCAAATTCCCATCCTGTTCTCTTTCTGGACTTTAAAGAATGCTGTCCCTGGTCTGATCACCTCTCCAGCCACCCCTTCATGACCCAGCAACATCTCTCCTATTCCTATGGCCTTTTCCACTGTCCTTCCGTGGCACCGGTGCAAACATCACGTCACCAGATACTTTGGGGATGAGTTACTTAACAGGCACACATGTCACCGAAAAGCACTTTGTGGCCTCTCTGTGGCAGCACCATGTGTAATAGCCAAGTGTTGGAAATAACTGAAATATCCACCAGTAGGAGACTGGTTAAATAAATAATGGGACACGGGTACAATGGAATATGACACAGACATTGACATCATGCTGAAGAAAAATGCTTAGTGACACTGACAAAATGTTTTTAGTGGGAAATACTGGTGGAAAAATAAAGGTGGTAAAGGTTTACGTAGTAGAAGCGGAATCTTGTAAAAAATAAATGTGTGTTTATATCACGGTGAAGAACTGTAATAGGAGGCATCAGAGTTCCTCTTAGGGAAGAAAGTATCTTTTTTTATAAGATTTTATTTATTTATTTGACAGAGATCACAAGTAGGCAGAGAGAGGGATGCAGGCTCCCTGCTGAGCAGAGAGCCCAATGCCGATGCGGGGCTCAATCCCAGGACCCTGAGACCATGACCTGAGCTGAAGGCAGAGGCTTTAACCCACTGAACCACCCAGGTGCCCCGAAAGTATCCTTTTTTAAGAACACCTTCATCAACTGCTCTAGGGGGTGAGGCGAAGCGTTGAGAGCAGTCGGAGGCAAATAAGGTAGATAAAAAGATAAGCAAACTGCTCTGTGTTTGAAATGACCTGAATTTGAGAGTGGAAGAGCCTAAGAGACAGAGACAGGATGGAGGGGGAAAAGAGTCTGAGAAGCATGGCAGGTTGTTAGATCCTGCCAGAAGTTCAGCGGTCAGTAAGAAACTCCTGATAGTCTGCCAGCCAAATGAATTCTAAGAAAAAGAATTCTAAATATTCAGTTTTTGAGATGTAAACTCTTTGTGTATCCCATAACCTTCAGGAACTCTACAACCCCAAGTGGTGGTACCAGGAGTGTGAAAGCGAAGGGGCAAAAAGGGGAAGCAGAACTGACCCCCCTGGTAGCCCCCTGTGGAGAGTGAGCGGCATCCTGGGGGTAGAGGGAAGGAGACTGGTGGTGGCCCCAGCACAAAGGACTCAAACTCCTTGTTTCCTAAATAAACTGGAGAAAGGTCGACCTTGAAGTGGGCTAGCTGATACATATTTATATGGACAGAGAAGAAAATACTGGAAGGAAATAAACCCAAACAGGGAAGAGTTGGCTGGATAACAAGTGAGTTTTAGTTTCTCCTTTGAATTTCTTTTTAAAGATTTTATTTATTTTTTTGACAGAGAGAGAAACAGTGAGAGAGGGTATACAAGCAGGGGGAGTGGGAGAGGGAGAAGCAGACTCCCCACTGAGCAGAGAGCCCGATAAGGGGCTCAGTCCCAGGACCCTGTGATCATGACCTGAGCTGAAGGCAGACACCTAATGACCAAGCCACCCAGGCGCCCCTCCTTTGAATTTCTTTTATCTGCAACATCTTCTAAAGTTACAACATCTTACTTCTGTAATTAGAAAACTATGTTAAAAATCCCCTCCGCCCATTATGTCTTCAAAGAGAGCAGGGGTGGATGGAACTTGGCATTAGGGCTACAGAGAAGGCTGAAGGGTCCCTTGAGCAGAAAGCATTGCCTGTTCCCGCGGCCCCTGCCTTGGGAAGACCTGGGAGCCTGAGAGGGTCCTGGGCATCATGGCAGAGGCACACCTGCAAGGGCAGGACTTACAAGGAGGGTCCAAGGGACACACCAGCTCGTGCTTTCACTCTCAGGACACCCGAGTAAGCCAAAGGCTCTCCTCATCCAACACCAGGGAGGAGGCTCAGGAAGTTGGTGCCACAGGCATGCGGCACAGCGGGGCAGGCACCAGGCTGCCGGCCTCACAGCCTCTCCCTTGGGTGGCTCCCTCTCACAGAGGCCTTGCCTTCCCCCATTGCCCCTTCCCACCAGTAAGCTTGCTTGCTTGTGAGGCTCCCCAGCGAACCCAACTGAACACACCAGGTAGGAAACACCCACACTGAAGACTGTTGGGTTACACCTTACTCACCTCCCCTGCCCTGGAGTCACTAATGACTCTTTTGTCCTCCTCCGTTTGCTCCCTTGCTTCCCATATTCCCCCATAACCTCCTTTGCGGAGTCCTTTTTCCTCCCCTCTCACATACTTTGTTGTCTTAATACCTTCCAGAGTGGGAATTAGATTTACAGAGACCATGATTTATGAAGCATTTCTTGTGTAGCAGGCCCTGTGCTAGGCATGTGCGCATGTATGGTTTCATGTCAATTACCATCACAATCCTGTGCAGTGCACATCATTGCTCCCACCCTTTAACAGAAACAAACTCAGAGAGATCAGGACCTGCCCAAGGTTAATGGTGGAGTCAATGGGAAGTCAGGATTCAAACCCAGACCTGCTTATGCTAAGCAAAGTTCTCTCCCATTAGGCCACATGGCTCTGCAGGTTTTCTGCCCATCTGTTCCTCTCTGTTCTCTTTCTTTCCTCCCATCCTCATTGGCAAACTCAGGGGGACAGGCCTTCTCACTATCTAGGAGTCAGGGATGGGTCCACACACATTCCCAGTGACTCAGTTCCCTCCACAGCCTGAGGGTACAGGCCCATTAGAGGCAGGAGCTCAGTTCTGACTCAGGGTGAGCAATAAGCCCAAAATCACATCCCTAAATGCTTGGATGTGGCTGCACTCCTGAGGGATCTTTAGCTTTGGGCCAAGGGTGGCAACTCTCTGAGACACTCTTAGCCAGCACCTGTTGCCTGTAACTTTTGACCTTGACAGTGTTTCTTTCTCTCTCTCTCTCTTTCTCCCTCCCTCCCTTCCTTCCTTTCCCCCTTCCTTCTGTCCTTCCTTTCTCTCTTTTTTTAAAAAAATTATTTATTTCTAGACAGAGGGAGAGAGAGAACCTCAGGCAAACTCTGTGCTGAGCCTGGAGCCCGATGGACTCCCTCTCACAACTCTGAGATCACAACCTGAGCCGAAACCAAGAGTTGGACACTTAACCCACTGAGCCACCTAGGTATCCTGACGGTCTGTTAAAAACTTTTATTTTTCTTGCCACTAGGACTTCCTAGCTTAATATAACCAGCACTGCCAGTTTCTGATGGTGAATGACTGCCTGCTCAGAATCCAAGCCTGAATTTTGAAATAATCTTGAAATATTTAGCAGTAATAGGTAATATTTGGTGACATCAATTTAGATTCCAGAGCTCAGATAATATTTTAAATAGCCCTCCAATTCTTACTCTGGTTTCTTTCAGAGACGCTCTATCTGAAGCTATCATCCTGGGAGGCTGTGAGGTCCCTTATTTTGCTTGACCCTTCCTCCCTCTATTTGCAAGGGTTGCCTTGGAAATGTTAGTTGGGATGTTTTAATGATTATTTGTCAGCACATACCAGTAAACTAGAATAAAAATGAGCTTGTTGCTTGTCTCTTTCCTAAATCCAGCTGCTCCCAGAAAGAGAGGCTGGGGAGCGGGTAGCTAGAAGGTCTTCAAAATCCTAAATAGTTCAGCCCTTGTGAGAGGACACTTGGAGGGCACTGACCCAACCCCCACTGTTTACATTTGGGGAAACTGAGGCTCAGGCTGCTGTATCTGAGGTACCAATGACCAGGATTTCAAAATTCAGGGGCCAGTAAGAATCTTGGACACTGAGGACACATGCACCCCTTCTTCCATACCAGAGGCACATCACTAAAGCTCAGGACCAATTCATATCACAAGATCTGACCGAAGTCCCTTCCCTGCCTCACCGCTGGATTCAAACTGTCACTAACGTACTACTGAGGGGCATTCTCCCACCGGGGGTTCCAGGCTGTCAGGATCTAGCTCTGTGTGCAGACTGGGGTGGCAGGCACTGCAGAAGGGGGGGATGAGTCCTACTGTGGGATATTAAGAGAAATTGGGGGGGGCTTGGGATGATTTTGCTTGACATCTTTGGTGTCACTGACAAGGCAAGACGAGACAGAAAATATCTAGCATGGCACGAAAAATCATGTCTATAAGGTGGCTTTTCTTCAGGAAAATAAAAAGAAGAAAGCCAAATTACCCATGATTTCTCTAAGCGATAACCCTGTCATCATTTTTCTTAAAAAAAAAATAATAGCCATCATGCATATAGTTAGAAAAGTCAAATACTACAGAAAGATTTAAAATTAAAAAGTTTAAAAAGACATGAAGGAACCTTAAGTGCATATTGCTAAAAGAAGCCAATCTGAAAAGGCCACGTCCTGTATGATGCCGACTCCATGACATTCTGGAAAAGGCAAAACTATGGAGACAGTAAAAGCTCTGGGGTTGCAGGGGTTGTGGGGCAGGGTGTAAGGATGAAGAGGCAGAGCACAGAGGAATTTTAGGGTAATGAAAACACTCTGTATGATACCCTAATGGTGGATACATGTCACTATACATTTTGTCCAAAGCCATCCAATGCACAACACCAAGAGCGAACTCTGATGTAAACTACGGACTTTGGGTGATTACGATGTGTCGGTGTACATTCATCCTTTGTAACAAACGTCCCACTCTGGTCGGGGAGGCTGACAATGGGGGAAGTGGTGCACGTGTGGGGCAGGGACTATATGGGAAATCTCTGTACTTTCCCCTCCATTTGCTGTGAAT
>RCUC01156823.1:0-66123 GCA_003697995.1 Taxidea taxus jeffersonii | reverse complement strand
CCCAATCTTTTGATACCTGTTGAGACCTGATTTATGACCCAGGATGTGATCTATTCTGGAGGATGTTCCATGGGCACTAGAGAAGAATGTGTATTCTGTTGCTTTGGGGTAGAATGTTCTGAATATATCTGTGATGTCCATTTGTTCCAGTGTGTCATTTAAGACCTTTATTTCCTTGTTGATCTTTTGCTTGGATGACCTGTCCATTTCAGTGTGGAGTGTGTTAAAGTCTCCAACTATTATTGAGACCGCGCTCAGAGAAAATCGTGTGTAAGCAGTCCCGTCTCACTGGCTTCTGGGAGTGCTCCGAGCTCACCCAGCCTGTGACCAAGCATCTCTGTCTCTGGCAGAGTCCCACCTGGAGTCTCCGGACCCCGTAGATCCCTGAGCTCTCCCGGGTTGGAGTCTCCCCGGATCTTGTGGGGACCCCTCGCACAGAGCACCGGCCTGTGCCACAGAGCACAGATCCGTGTCACACCACTAGGAAACCTTGGCTCTGTCTCCGTAGCCGGCTTCCCCGCTCTAATACCTGTGAGCTCTGCCACACTCAGACACCCCCGATCCTTCTGTGACCCCGCGGGACCTGAGTCCATGCTATCCCCGCAAGGTCTTCACCCCAGTTTAGCCTCTGGAGCCATGTTTCTCTGTGCAGCAGACTTTTAAAAGTCCTGATTTTGTGCTCCATTGTTCCGGCGCTTGCTGGGAGCCAGCCCCTCCCCCCCGGGGTCTATCTTCCCGACGTGTTGGATTCACTTCTCTGCTGGTCCTACCTTTTAGAAAGTAGTCGATTTTCTGTTTCTAGAATTGTTGTTTTTCTTCTCTTTGATCTCCTATTGGATTCATAGGTGTTTGGAATGGTTTGATAGGCTATCTAGCTGATCTCTTGCTGTCTGATGTCGTCTCAGCCTGCTACTTCTCCGCCATCTTGACTCCTCCCCCCACCCCTGAAATTCTTAAAGCCAAAGTAAAACTTTGCTGCATCAGTTTTACTCAGGAGTAAATATAAAAACAAGATTTTATTGAAACTAATGCAATATATTAAGAAGTAGAATTTAAAAGTTATATGCATTTTTTGGATTGAAAGAGAATATGTATGTATGTATATATGTTTGTTTGTTTGTTTATTAAGTAAACTCTACACACTACATGGGGCTAAAACTCAGGACCCAGAGATCATGAGTCACACACTCTACTGATATACTGACTGAGCCAGCCAAGTCCCCACCACTTACATGCATTTTTTTATAAAACACCTAGTAAATCAAAGAAATTTCATATAGCCCCAGAATTGCATATGTACACTCCTAAAACCTTAAAATATACCTACATAGAAACTGTGAGACACACTAAACACATTACTTATATTATTTTAATCATTCTAACAACTGTATGTGACAGGTAGGGCAGAAATTTAGCAATCCCATTTTATAGACAAGGACTCTGAGGCTAAAAAGAATCCCATGATTAGCCAAAATGGTGAATTATTAAGTGTGAAACGCTGTCCTAGGTCTCTGAACTATATCAATCTAAATCTTCCTCAATTTCACACTCATTTTAATAATAGTGCCGAAGGACAAAGAGCTGCAAAGGAAAAAGGCAGTTAAAACATTAACAAGACCACACCTAAACCATCAAATCAGGAGTGAACATTCTTCTCTAATTCTAATATGTACTTTCTCCGATTTATAAAAATTCTATTCAATACATTTCATCAGTATGGCATTTCTAGTATGCTCAATTTCCAAAATGATCTAGCATGAATCACTTACCTACCCAGTTATCTATCTCTATAACTGTGCTGAATTAAATGCAAAAAATAAAAATGTAAAAGGAAATATTCCCTGGCCACAATAATGACGACAATAAAATTGTTCTCTGCATGACAGCCGTGGCCTGGTGTGATCTGTATTAGATGCTGTAACATGAACTAAATGCATTATATTAGTCAAAGGATCTCAGCAGCATATGCAGCTGTTAATTGACAAAAATAAATTCAACTGGTACATGAACTCATCCCATGAACCACGTTTTATATTCCAACAATTTATGTGAAACTGAATGGGGCCCACATGGCATTACAAAACAATCATTGTTAGAAAAATTACCCCCTCCAGGACCACTTGATTTGTATATTTAAATACTCCCATGGTTTCGTACTTCATGCGGGCAAAGTCATTACTTAAAGGGGAGTCAATGAAGAAACCAAAAGAAAAAAATTTTTGATTATTTTGTATGTCTACTAAATACATAAATAAATAACTAGATCCAGTCCAATCGAATTTTAGAGAGGGAATGATTTAAAATGTGAGTTGTGTGTTTGGTATTTCTTAGAACAGATAGAAATTTGTGAAATTCAATTTTCTAAAAAACTGGTGTTACAGATTAATAAGAAATGACTTCAGATGAAATGTGTAATCAGTAAAATCTCTTTTCATAGCATAGATTGCATTTGTGTGACAGATTAGGTTATGCTCCAGTTATCATTTAAAACAGGTATTTTTTTCCTCAGGTACTAACTTTGACTCTTACCTGAGGATCAAGGGGATATTTTTCTTACAAAAAATGAAAAACATATACAATAAATAATGTGTATTGTCTCACTCTACTAAGTATGTTACATGCATTCTGTCCTTTAATTCTCACAGAAAAACTATTAGATATTTTATCTGCATTTTCTACAAGAGTTAAGTCAAGGTTCAGCACAATTAAACAACTATCTCTAAATTACACATTAAAACTGGTATATTTTATCATGAACACTATGTTGAATCACTATATTGTACACCTGAAACTAATATACACTGTATGTTAACTACACTGGAATTAAAATTTAAAGCAACAACAACTGTATTTGCTACCAGATCTATGTACTCCAAAGCTGATGCTTTTAAGTAATGCCATATTTACCTCTAAACAAGTACAGGAATTAAAAAAAAAAGAAAAAAAACCCAAGTTGTTTTGGTTATCTTTTCATTTTCTAACCATAGAAAAACAATAAAATCCTGAAATCTTTAACTGGGTGTGGCAGACAAACCCAAGGGTAACTGTAAGGATCCCTGCCTTCTGGCATTCTCACCCTTTCATTATTGCCTCCCCTGGAGGGTGGGTGGGACCTGTGAGTAGTTTCTAAATAACAGAATAGAAAAAAAGGTGATGGATGCCACTCTTGTGATTACATCACAGTATATAAATCTCAACCACCAGTTTGCTTGAGAGCTTCTCCTTGCTGGCTTGATGAAGTACACAGTTATATTGAAAGCCCACTTGGCAGGGAATCATGGATGGTCTGTAAGCCCCAGGGGTAGTCTCAGGTGAGAGCTGACAGCGGGTAAAAGGCAGGGCCGCAAAGAAGGGAATTCTTGATGAGTTTAAAAGCCTGTACAGGGGCACCTAGGTGGCTCAGCCAGTTAAGTGTCTGCCTTTGGCTCAGGTCATGATCTCAGGGTCCTGGGATGGAGTCCCTTATCCGGCTCCCTGCTCAGCAGAGAGCCTTCTTCTCCTCCTCCTGCTCTCTCTCTCTGTCAAATAAATAAATAAAATCTTGAAAAAAAAAAAAAGCCAGTGCATTCCCAGCTGACCCCATTGAAAACAGAGCTGAACCAACACCTTGACTGCAGCCCTAGTTAGTCTTGCGCAGAACCCAGTCAGCCTGTGCTGGGACTCCTGACCTACAGAGACTGTGAGGTAATAAACGTGTTGTTTCAACCACTGAGTTTATTGTAACTTTTTATGGAGCAATATAAAACTAACGCTCTGAATAAGGAGGGGTTGGCAGGAATTATTCAGAAAGGAAAAAGGGACATCTCTATTCAACTCAGTTGCATCTGAATCAAATCTATGTGCATTCTCCATCCTTGAGATACCCACTGTAGATACTCACTGTAGACTTCTGAAGTTACCTCAATGGTCTTGACCTTGAGGGAGCAAATACCAAAATGAATGCCATCATGTTAAAGTGGACAGAAGTTTTGCTTTTTCTTGAAGTATTTTTTTTCTGCAAGTGAGAAGTAATCTCCTGAGTCATTATTATTCAACATCAAATATGCAATATTTGAATTGAGATTTTGCTAATGCACCAGGCAAAAATAATAATAATATTCTTTTATTTTTCTTGTTGTCCCTTGATTTTCTTGAGTGCCCTTTATAAAAAGTCAATGCATACCCAGGGAAAAGAACTGAATTTTAGGAACTTTGGAGTAATGTTTCTTAATTTCAAAGACTATTAAATGTCAGGAAACCATCTGAAGAAAGGTGAAAATGTTTGGAAATTGTATTCTTTTGATTGTTGTTAAATCATGAATAGTGTTTGGAAGAAATTTAGATGTATTTACAAGCATTGTGGTGTTTCTTGATTTATTATTTGTATAGTTTCTATCAGTATTATAAAAATTACTACACAAACTTTCCAGTTTGACAACATAAATTTACTACCTCACAGTTCAATGGGGTAGAAATCTAGTAGGTATGGCTGGTTTCTTTACTCTGGGTTCCACAAGGCCAAAACAAGGTATCATCAGGGCTTTGCATTTTCTGGAGGTTCTAGGAAAGAATCCATTTCCAGAATCTTTTAGAAACCATCCATTGGCAGACTTCAATTCCAGGGGGTTGTGCTACTGAGGACCTGTTTCCCTGTTTCCTTGCTAGATGTTGACACAGAGAGTTGCTCTCGGCTTCTTGAGGTAACAACATTCCTTGGCTCATGGCCACCGTCCTTCATCTTCAAAGTCAGTAAAGGACCTCAAGCGCTTCTCTTGTTTCAAAGTTTTTTGTCTCATCTATCTGCTTCCTTCCCCTTCTGCTGCATCTCTCCACCTTCCACCAGAGTAAGTTCTTTCTGTTTAAGGGTTTGTATGGTTGAATTGAGCACAGCTGGATAACCCAGGCTATCTCCTCATCTCAGATACTGCCATCTTAATCAGATCTGCAGAAATTCCCTTTTTAATATATAACCATAATATATTCACAGGTTGTGGGAATCAAGGAGTGGGCATCTTGGGGGAGGAGCATTATGCTGTCTGCCATACTATTCTTCAGATAAGTTATATTTTAGTAACAGCTGTATAGAGCCACAAATATCCTAAAGTTGGGGGAAATAGTGTCTCAAAGGAGTTTTCAGTTGTGTCAGTTTTGTGATCTCCATTTAGAATTAATCTATTGAGCCTGGAATAGGGCACACAATCTTGATTACATATAAAAACAAAAGTTCAAAGCAGAAAAGCATATAACTTCTTCTATCTCTTTCTTTTCTTCCAAGTACAGAAGCTCATTTGAAAGCCTGTCTATAGCTGCCAAGCTTCATAAACCTTTATGTTTTTACTACCTACCTAGTTGTCTAACAATGACATATTCTTCTATTTTTCACTTTTTATGCTGAAAGTTTACTTAACTCTTTTTTTTGTGATAAAGTTTACATGACAAAGAATTTAAAATTTTAACCATGTTTAAGTGTGTAATTCACTGTCATGTAACCATCAACACTATTTCCAGTCTTCTTCTGTCATCTCAGATAGAAATTCGGTACCCATTAAGCAATAACTCCCCATCACTCCTCTCCTCCTAGCTCCTGGCAATTTCTATTCTACTATCTGTCCTTAAAATTTTGCCTAGTCTAGATACCTTATATAAGTGGAATCATACAATTGCTTTCCTTTAGTGTCTGGCTTATTTCAGTTATCATGTTTTTAAGGTCCATCCATGCGGTAGCATGCATCAGAAGTTAGTCCTTTTCATTGCTGAACAACATTCCATTGTATATACACACTGCATATTGTTCATTCAATCATATGTCAATAGACACTGGGTTGCTTCTGCCTTTCAGCTTTTGTGAATAGTTCTCCTATGAACATGGGTATATAAATATCTCTTGGAGAACCTCCTTCAATTCTTATCGGGTGTATACCCAGAACTGAAATTGCTGGATCAGATGATAATTTTATTTTTCATTTTTTGAGGAACTGCCATACTGTTTTCCATAGCAAATGTACCATTCCACATTCCCACCAATAGCATACAAGGATTCCAACTTCTCCACATCCTTGGCAATACTTTTTTTTTTTTTTCCTGGTTGTTGTCTTTGTTGTTGTTTTCTGTGTTTTTTGATAGCAACTATCCTACTGGGTATGAGGTGGCATTTCATTGTGGTTTTGATTTGCATTTCCATAATTATCAATGATGCTGAGCATCTTTACATGTGTTTATTTACCATTTGTATATCTTCTTTGGAGAAATGTCTATTCAAGTCCTTTGCTCATTTTATAATTTGTTTGTTGTTATTGCTGTTGGTTTGTTAAGTTGTAGGAGTTCTTTCTTCTCAATATAATTCATATCAAAAGCAACTCACATCAGATAGATATACAATTTGCAAACATTTTCTCCCATTCTTTGGGGTTGTCTTTTCACTCTCTTGATAGTGTCCTTCAATGCACAAAAAAATTTAATTTTTATGAAGTACAATTTATCTATTTTTTTATTGTTGATTGTACTTTTGATATCATAGTTGAAAAAATCATTGCTAAATTCAAGGTCATGAAGATTTTCTTCTTTGTTTCCTTTTTCTCCTTTCTTTCCTTTTTTTTTTTAAATATTACTTATTTATTTGACAGAGAGAGAGAGAGAGAGAGAGAGACCGCTAGAGATGGAATACAAGCAGGGGTAGTGGGAGAGGGAGAAGTAGGCTTCCCACTGAGCAGGGAGCCCGATGCAGGGCTCGATCCCAGGGCTTCATCCCAGGACCCCGAGATCATGACCTGAGCTGAAGGCAGATGCCCAATGACTGAGCCACCCAGGCACCCCTTCTTTGTTTTCTTTTAAGAGCTTTATGGTTTTAGCTCTTCTGTTTTGGTCTTTGACCCATTTTGAGTCTTTACTGACTCTTAAAATTATAATTTATTCTTCCATTTTTAAGATTTCAATTCAGACAGCAAAAAGTGTTGTTCAATTAAATTTTTTTTTCTTTTTCTTTTTCTTTCCTTTTCCTTTTTTTTGGGGGGGGGGATTGGCAACAGAAAGATTTTCCCTTCAGTTTCAGTTTCAACTAGAAATCTAAAATTAATAGTCTCTGATCACCTGGTATTGTGTTTTATTTATTTTAATAACGGTAAGAGAATGAAGGTGTAGATGCTTTGTAAACTATGGCCACCAACCTTTTTCTCATAAAACGCACCTGTCAAAATCTAAGGAAATGAATTTTCTTCTGCTTGGTAAGAAAGTTGTTAAATTTGTATATTTACTATTGTGTAATAAAGGATCTGGTTGGCTTTTGTTCCCAGTTCTTAGGAAACAACCTCTTAACCCTTGGAATTTCCCAAGTGATAGGGGTATCTTTGTTAACCATTGTGGACCCCTGGACCACATTTGATAGTTTATGCTAATTAGGTGACTCCACATGGGCCCTGAGATAGTTCATGCTAATGAATGACTCAGAACAGGGACTGGCTATTCTAGAAAGACCAATCATGTGATTAAAGTGTTTGGACTTTGAATTAGATGATATCAATCCTACCTCTGAAGAGAATAGGTAGGGAGGATAGAGATTGAGTTCAACCACATGGCCAATGTTTTGTTCAGTTATGCCCACATCATAATGCCTCAACAAAACTTTGGACAACACAGTTTGGGTAAACTACCTCACTCTTTGATTCTGAAAGGGTCATACATCCCTGAAGACTCTGCATTTGGAACTCTCCCAAACTTTACCCTAGGTACCTTTCCTTTTGGCTAGTTCTAGTTTATATCCTGTTGCTATGATAAATTAATTATAAGCATGGTGCTTCCAGTAGGTTCCTTGAGCCTTCCTGGAAATAACTGAACTTGAGGTGTGTCATGGAACCCCTGAATTTATGGCTAGCTGGTCTGAATTGAGGGTGGTTCTGGTGGCCCCCAAACTTGCAGCTGGTATCTGTAGTGAGGGTAGTCTTACGGAGGAGGAGTGTGCAATTAACCTCAAATATTGCCAACTCCTACTACCTATTCAAGTAAATACTGTACAGGGACAGCAATAGCCAGCTACCTTTGTGTCAGGATACCTTAGTGCCAGCCTCTCTCTTGCCCCTAAAAAATTGAACTTTCACACTTGAAAAGAGATAATTAAAAACCATGTATCTTCATAGAGTTCTTTTAAAATTCAAATGTATCTATGATTGGTAACATATCAATTAATCACTGATATCTAAAATCACTTAATTTGTAGAGCAGTGAAAACAACTTGTAATGAAGTATGAAGATAAGAGCCTCAAGAAAGGATATATCCTGAGATAATTTTCAAGGTTGTGTTTTCATGAGGAGTACCATATTCTCTGGAGATATAAGTAGAAAAATAAAGATAAGGGACAAGGTAGTGTAAGAGCAGGAGTGTCCCCAACACTAACTATCAACTTAATTATTTTCCCTGAGGCTAACTATACATTTTGAAATAAAAATTACTCGTTCCAAAATTCCTAGAAGATAAAATGCATATTTGTTTCCCTTTTTGTAAAAAAGCCTTCCTAAGCTCATTCCCCTTAAAACAGATAACAAGCAAATAGCAGGGCAGTCCCAAGCCATAAACCAACAATGAAACCCAATGACCTTTATTTGTTGTTGTAGGTACTCGTGGAATTATAGACCAGTGAACTAAATAACTATGAAGCAGACTCATATGATTCACCAAAGAGACTTCTAAGTTGTAAAATCTATGCATTAAATATTCATCTTTGCAGTAAGTTTTACAGGGCATTCAAATGAAAAATCAGAATCAGATTGTCTTCAGGAATCTTTTAATTATGTTGGGAAAACATTTCACATTTTAGCGACACAAACAAATGTGGTAAAAAATAATTCATTCTGAGGAAGATTAATAAATATAGAAATACATGAAAGGCACTAGTTACTTCTAGGTGGGTGTTTTAGAAAAAATTTACACAAGGTTTTTCTGAGAAGGAATTTACAAATAAATACCAACTTTACAGGCAGATCATGGCAGGATGTATATTTTGGGTAGACAGAACAAAGTATGTGCTATGTATGAAGAACAGAAAATAGTGGAAGCACAGGTTAAAAGAGAAAGCAAAATATAGAAAATGGGACAGTATCTAGCCTTAAACCAACAGCTAAACCCAAAGAATTTTGTGTAGGAATGGAGAGGTTCAATTAAGAGAGTTCTCCTGTGTCCTCCTAAGACACCTGGGCTTTATTGGTTAGTGGAAGCCAAGTAAAGGGTTATCAGGAATGCCGATTACTGTGAAAGATAAAACTGAACTCTGGCTTTAGTACAGAAGGGGGTTAGATGGGAGTGGAATGGAAGCAGGGAGAACAGTTAAGGGGTTATTACAATAATCATGCTGAATAGTGATGGATACTTAATACTGTATTATGGGTAGGTTGAGGGCAGTGAGAGAAAAGGAGAGAAATTGAAGATATACAAGGATTCTTTCCCAGGGAGCAGGTGGATGGTGATGCCACCAACCATTGTTTTTAGAGGTGAGGAGATAAGAGTGGCCTTGAATTAGTTCAGTTTTAACTTGCAGTGTTTTAGGTATCTTTGGAAAAGTCGAGGATAGGTAGACATATAAGTATGGAACTCAGGAGAAAAAAATGCATTCTAATTTATATCATTGAGAGTTATTTTCATGTTGATTCTAGCTGAAGCCTTGGGAGCAGATGAAATCACTCAGAGAAAGTAGATGCAACAAAAGAAGACAAGAAAAGGAATAATAAACCATAATCCTGGAGAATGCTAGCCCCAAATGAGATAGAAAAGACAGAGAATCCAGTAAAGAAGAATTCTATAGAACAATCTGGAAAATGGAAGAAAAAGGAGAAGAGAGTGGGGTGGCATCCAAAGGAAAGACTTTTCATAAAGGAGTAGTGGTGGACAATTTCAGTTACCACACACGGAGAACAGGAGAAGAACATTGACTATAGCCTACTGGATTTCATAATTAGAAGGTTCTAAGTAAGAGTCTGCCATACAGAATCAGCCCCATCCTGAGGGTGAAAGCTTGACCTCCCTGACTTAAAGAATGAGGAAGTGGAGAGAACACAGGTCAGCTGAGCTGGGAAGGCTAGGAGTGGTGGGAGAGGTTGCTGAAAGGGATGCAATGAGAGGCTTGCATGTATACTTTAAAGAATAGGATTCATTCATAAATCTGAAGCACAGATTAGTTAAGGACAATTAATGGGAGACAACGGAAGTGGAGTTGAATTCAAGGGGAGGATTGAGCCTTACAATTAATGTAAGCACACAATGTGCTGAATGTGAGAAAGATTACTCTGGTCTTGAGGTATCTGAGAGACTTTTTGGAGGTGTCAGAGCTTATGTGGGGCCTTGAAGTTTGACCCAAATTAGTGGGAGACAAATATGCAGTCTCTGGGAAGAGAAACAATATCAATAGTCACACAAACTGCTCATCAAGCCACTCAAAAATTTTAAGAGAAGCTTCATGGTGTGAGGATCTAAAGCTACAAATTGAAATCAAGAAATAGTTTTATATTTTTCTAGAATTTCTTTCCTAAATTGAACTATGAAAGTTTGATAATCAATGGAAGGGCTGAGGCATATCACCCTGTTTTTCTTATTTTATAATAAAAGAGTGAGAAACAAAAAGAGATCACATGCCACAAAATAAACCACTTAAGTTCACCACGTGGAACTAGAATACCTACGGTTTTTTCTTTTTTTTCCTTTTCATTTACTTTTACTTGTAGGGAAGGTTTGTTTATTTTTATTATTCTAAGTGTGTATAAGTGTGGCATAAAAGCTAATCTTAATAAAGGTAATAAAGAGAAGCAAAGTAAAATCATCCATACTACTTCCATACAGAGATAATAGTCATTATATGTAATAACTATATATTTTTAGGTAAACATCCTTCTGAAGGTCTATGCATTTTTTTACATAATTGAGATATTACAAACAGAGAGAATACAACTTTAATCATAGATTTACAAGCAATTTCCCATGTCTTTAAAAAAACTCTTGTAAAACATTTTGAAAGTCTGCAAAACATATTCTAATCCATTTAGCCATTTGCTTATATTATTTAGTTTATGTTCCTTTAACAATTCTAAATAATGTTTATGCATAAAACATTATATACAGGTTATTATCATAGTAAATATTAGACATTATATTACAAAAACTATGGGTAAAATTAAGATATCTTATTTCCTCAACTGATATTTTTATCAAACTCACTAAATATTTGTTTTATATAATTTAATGAATGACCAAGAATCAAACTTCTGCCCTCATACACAAAGGGAAGGGTAGTTTCCTTCCCTTGAGGCCTTTGATATTATAATGTCAGAATGAGTTTGTGGGAAGTTATTCTGTGGAAGCACTTTCCTTATTTAGGTAAGCTGAAGGAAAAAAAAATAGTTGCATCTTAAACCTAGAATAGTGGTGCACATCCACTGTAATGCATGAAACTAAAATAAAATATGATTTATAATGGTATTTAGAACAAGAAGCACATTATATCAAGGAGCATTCATGAAAAAGAATGCTTGGTAAAAATCTGAGTTTGCCCATACCTCCTGAACCCACAGCTGAAACTTGTAGAGAGCTTCCTTTTACTCAGTAACTTAGTAAATCCCATGACAAAAGATAGTGTGAACTCCTAGACAGATAGGTAGGCAGGTAGGTAGGTAGATAGATAAGTTCATATGTCAACTTTACTAGACTAGGGTGTCCAGTTGTCTGGACGTACTGGTGTAGATATTGCTGTAGAAGTATTGTTTAGATGTGATTAACACTTAAATTGGTAGATTTTGGGTAAGCAAATTACTCTCCACATTAAGGGGGGGCCTCATCCAGTCAGTTGAATGAATGAATGAAGTGCTTTGGGGAGATATGACATATGTGATAATTCATCATATGTAACCACAAAAATTTAGAAGTGAAAACTCTAGCAATGAACGTTTCTGTTTCACAGTAATATTTACACTACTACACAAGGAATAGGGCCTGCAGGACTCATCGTCACTCCTGCTGAAGGGCTTGGGGCTCCAGCCACTTCTCCAACTGCCATCTCCATTTCCCTGTAGAACCTGAGAGATGGGAAGGCAGGCTAAGAAGGGAGGTGTAGTGCAAAACCTTATGTATTCTCTCCCTGTGCAGTCCTTACTCTGGACAAGCTACTATTTAGTGCATTGTGTTGACTTTTGCCTCCTCCACCATAATTTCTTTTTTTAATGTATCACAGTACTGTAGATACTGTATCACAGTCTTTCCATAAAACAGTCATTTGGCTCTGCTCTCTTGTTGTTATAGTCTTGGAATTATTCAAAGGATATAGATGATGAAGAGGAGGATCTCCACCTCTCCATGAGCTCCTGAACACAGCAGGCTGTACCCCAGAGAGAGGAGGGGTTCTACAAGGTGGTCAGCACTGTTCAGAGTCCCAAATATGCTGTGCAAATCAGAGGACCAACACCTGCATTTCCCCATCATAATCTAGGGTGAACCAACCTGAAAAATAAACAAAGCAAGAACTTGAGGAATGTGGGAAGAGCTATTGAAACTGAAGTTTTACTGTTGGGAAAACTATAACCAAGCAAGACATGAATTAACCATGTTAATGACAGAAAGAGCTAGAACTCTGATAATTCTTTCCATTATATGGTGCTTCACTTTTTTTCTAAATATTACAAAGCTTATTCTCAATAAACACATTTGAATAATAAAATGAAGAAATGATATTTCACAATATGATGAATGAATACCAGCATTTGGCAAGGCATTCTCTTCCCAGAGGCCTAATTAGGTTATAATTTCAAAAGATTCCTCATGTGGTTTCTGATGGTGTCACTACTATATTTTCATGCTTCATTTCTTACCTGTCCCTGAGATGGTGTTGCACATGGTCCAGCAGCTATTATAACCAGACATCAAATTTCCCTTTTATTTATAATTTTGTGGAAATCCTGATATGGTTACTCTTATCTTCAAATGCAAAATCAAAGTCAAAATATTACTTTATCTTCCAAGACTGATGTTTTCAGAGTCAAGTTCAGAAGGGCATTTTCCATTTGGCTATTATTTGGTGTCTTATGGGTTGAATTATGAGAGCTCATCCAGCGAAATTAAGCATTACCCATAGACTGGTGGTTCTCTTCATGGGAAAACTGTGCTTGCTTTAAAGTTGTGTAATTACTGGTTCAGACCCACAGGCTGGGTGAGACAAACCACTCTTGGATTTGATGCAACACATGCCCGCCCTTCAGTATTAGAGGGCAGTTTGTGAGCATTTGGTTTCATGGGGCTTAGTTATTTATACATTTTAAAAAATTGTTTATTTTTTATTAACATATAATGTATTATTAGCTCCAGGGATACAGGTCTGTGAATCGCCAGGTTATTTACATTTTTTTATAACAACTCATAATCCCATCAGCTCTTCTCTCCTAAGCACTTTCATATCCAGAATCCCAGAATCCTTCATTTCTCTGTTATTTTGTATTATGTTTGCATTATTTCCTTTGTCATTTTTATGCTCATCCTTAAGTCATTCTTCTCATCATTTTTGAACAAAGTATTCACAGAAAGCAAACTTTATTTTAATGCATAGTTGACTTGGCATACTGTATTTTGACATGAGTGTAGCCAATCCAGAAGGTGCTACTAAGTGTCATGGTTTCCCATAGGCCTTAATTATATATGTCTTTGTGTCAGACAAGGTAATTCACTGAGGTAAAAATTTCCACAGCATAATAGTGCGAAGAGTGGGCATCTAATTAAGTCATCCCCTAGGTGAAAGAAAGCAGATAAAAATATCTAGGGGGCCTCCAGGTAACATCTAGTCCACTCCTTCTCTAACCTTCATCTATCTTACTTTAAACAAAGAGGGCAGAGGGATTACTTATTGGGGGAAGTTTAAAGAGAGCTGCAGAAGTGGCCATCACGGACCAGGTAAAGTATGCTCTGTAGAATGAAATGGGATGTATAGACATAGCAAGTGCCCAATGCGCCAACCTTCCCTTCAAATATGCTAATAAGTAGACAAAAGCAAGGCAAAAATTATGTACATACAATGCTCTGTACTAAGAGGGAAATGTTTATAAATAAGGGTGACTCCTGGGAGAATGTGTATATGAAAGTGGACTGTGCCCACAGCAACATTTTCAGGAAATCTTGTTTAGTTTCCTTTAAAGGTATCCTGATTGTGGGTGGTTCCTACCCCCTTCATGGCTACCATCTTGATCCCAAACACTGTGAGCTCACACGTAAGCTACATCAGTGGTCTAACTTCATTTCTTCCACCTCTTACCCTTCAGGAGTATTTTATCAAATCAGTATTCACAGTGATCCTTTAAAAATATAAGGCAAATCATATTAACTTCCAGCTCAATTTTGGTGGTTTCTTCCATGTAGGATGGAAGCCTCACAATGACCTAAAAAGCCTTCCTGGACATAGAATTTGGTGTTCTGATCATGTACTTATTTCTTTGTAACAGATCACCCCAAAAGTTAGTGGATGAAGAAACACTGATTATGTTATATCTCACTATTATTATATAATATAAAATTATATTTTATTATGATATCTGGCATGATTAAGTTCAGCCAGTGTTTCTTCCTCAGGCTTCCTCATATACTTGGAGTCCAGTGGTGTCTGGGCTGGAATCATCCAACAGGCCTTTTCAGTTACAGGTCAGACAGCCAAAGCTGGTCTGTTAGCTGGAACCTAGAAGTAGTCTCTCCAAGTGTCTTACTCTTCTTGCAGCCTGATGACCATTCTATAAGAACAAGTATCCCAAGGAACAAAAGGTAGAAGCTGTCCGTTTCTAAAGGTCTGGAGCTAGAAACTGGCACAGCGTAACTTCAACTATATGCTATTGGCCAACCAGTCTCCAGGCCCAGGTTTAAGGGGAAGGGACCTAGGCTCCACTTCTTGGTGAGAGGAATGTCAGGGAATTTGGAAATTATGTTTTAAAACAACCATAGCTTGTTACTTCTCAGAACTTCTCTTCTCCTTGCTCACTCATTTCTAGTCATGCTCACCTCCTTGCTGTTTCTTGAACACACCAGGTAGACCCCTTGCACTACTGTTCCCTCTGTGTCCACAGATGAAACCATCTCCTATCCCCACCTTCTGCCCCACACCTACTATCTAAATTCAGTAGCGTTCCTGAAAGTAAAATCTAGAATTCCTCCCTTTAAACAATGCTACTTTCTATACTAAGTTGTTCATTTCTTAAAAAAAAAAAAAAAAAAAAAAAACACATGATCTTACTCTTCCTTACTCTTCCTATGCTTAATGAATCAAGTTATTACTGAATAGAGAGTGAGTGAAAGGGTAATTAATCACTGATACTTATAATGATTCCTTAGGAGTACAAAAATAACCTTGACATCAAAAAATTATGTTTGGCAAGATATAGTTAGTAAAACAAGGTTTTAACAATTTCATTTTAGTAAGTTTTTCAATAACAAATATTGACATAAAGAGAGAATTCTGGTTAATTTAGAATCAACCAGAAAATGATTTGAAATACTTCTTTCTTTAGATTTCTTTTAGTTCCAGGTTCCACTGAAATAAACATGTAAAGTTAGATCACAATAGATAAAAAAAAATGCATTTCACATTTATCTTATGTATACTTGAGTATTATGTTCAGGGTTTTTTGCTGAGAAGTGATGTGACAGTTCATTCAAAGATATTTTATTTTTGCTATCTTAAGATCTGGCAATAAAAAGCATTATAAATGGATGAACATTTTCAGGCTTTTAACAAGGTGATTGAGAAATGCATGCTTTGGTGAAGGAGTATAAAACATAGGAGAGGAATACACAGTGTTACAAAAATGTCCTTTGATGAACGATGGGGGAAGAAGGGCTGAAACATAATTATCCTGTCACTCCTTGTGTCTAATTAACCAGTATATGCTATCTACTCAATCTCTTGGATCTGTCCTTTTCTCTCCACCCTAGCACCAGCACCTTGAATTATGGTGTCATCATTCTGCAGTCCACTAAGGTAACAGTTTTCTAAATGGTTTCCAAGACTCCTCTTTTGCCCCCTTAAGTTCACTTCTCACAGCATCACTAGGATAATATTTCTTAAAATAAAACTCAATCATGCAGGGACACAATTCCTTTCTTAAAACCTTTCAACAGCTCTCCATTGGCTAAAGAAAAGGAAAGTTGAAGCTCTCCAGCATGACATCTAGGTCCTCTTATGGCCAGGCCCTTGCTTCTCTCTTCAACTCTACCCTTTACCCCTCCCTCCCACACTTGCCATTCAAAATCTCCTCATCCTGAAGCACAATTTTTCCTGACACAGTTCCCCTTCCATCCCAGGTCAGTATTAACTCAGAAGGTATAATAAAGTCTGCCCCCCTTCTTACTTCTGAGTCTTTGCACTTGTTATCTTTGCACCCCTTCACTGTCCTTTCTTCTGTGGGAATTTATAAAGTTATTAATATCTGCCCATTGTCTAGTCCTCTCTAAACATATGAATCGGGAATAGTGAATACAGAATATTATGAATAAGTCAGATGGTTCCAGACAAAGTAGGAATAGTACCAAGACCAGGAAGGACTCGTCAGCATGAGTGGTCACACACAGTACCCAGGTTAAATGAAGTTTTCACTTTGGGGGCTTAAGTGAATGAATTCCCCCAAATATGTTCAATTCCTAATTTCTAATCCCTACTGATGTTACTGTATTTAGAAATAGGGGCTTTGCAGATGTAATGAAATTAAGATGAGATCATTCTAGATGAGGGTAGACCCTAAATCCAATGACTGATGATCTTGTAAGGAGAGACCTAGAGACACAGACACACAGAGACCAGTGAGGCCACCAGAGGCCGAGAATGGACCAACGCAGCTGTAAGCTGAGGATTGCCAAGGATTGCCAGCAATCAGTAAAAGCTTGGAAGAGGCAAGGAAGGTTTCTTCCCTTTCTGAGCTTTCAGAAGGAGCATGGCTCTGCCAACACCTAGGTTTTTTACTTCAAGCCTCCTGAATTATGACAGAATAAATTTCAATTGTATGAAGCCACCCAGCTTATGGTAATTTTTTATGTAAGGTCTAGGAAACTAATACAGATGCCCATCAGAATGATTTATAAAACATCTAAAAATAGACATGCCAGTTTCCCATTGAAAACACAGTGAGTAAGAATGTCAAATTCTTATTCTTATTCCTAAATACCTGAGACACAGGTATATGTGTTTTAACTCCAAAGCTTGTTATAATGCATGATCAAAGTTGAAAATCACCAGACAAGATGATTTTGAAGTCTTAACTTTACAATTCAATGGCATCAAGTCCCAGTGGCTTTTTTTTGTTTGTTTTTATAAAATTTTTATTTATTTGAGAAAGAGAATGAGAGCAAGAGAGATCATGGAGGATGAGGGAGAAGCAGAATCACCTCTGAGCAGGGGGAGCCCACTGTGGGGCTATATCTCAGGACCCTGAGATCATGACCTGAGCGTGAGGCAGACGCTTAGCCAACTGAACCACCCAGGTGCCCCCCAGTGGACTATTTTAAAAGAAAAAAAATATTAATTTATAGCCTACTTTGGTTATTCATGCAAACACATGAAGCCATTTGCAATTATTTGTATGGATGCATACATAGACTTAATTGTTTGGTGCATAGGCATTCTAGGTGTTGAGCTATTCACATTAAATTGTTTTGGAGTTGATACCAGTTTGAAAGACAAGTACATTTAAATATTTAAAGATTTATAATTATCTCAAACAAGAACAGCATATGGTTTTGCTCCTGTAAAGTGCTCCACAAAGAATAACTGCCTGTATTTTGTTGCATTTTTAAGTCATGTGGTAAAGTAGAAAATTATCAGGATCTGGCTCTTCAGTTTCTGTTAAAATAATTACTGAAAAAAATTGAACAGATGCTAGATATAAATAAATTTCATAAATTCAGATATTTGGAGATCTTCTGTGGATTCTGGGCACTACTTGTAGAGATATATTTATGATGGCTTCCATGAAACAATATTTTGTACTTCTCCAGGTCAGTGCAGTGAGGTGAATCTCTCTTCCAAAAAACACCATAGCAACATGGTGCTGGAATGCCATAGTTTTTATCTGGTAGTAGGAGGACAAACACCTTCTTATTTCTGTATAACCAGAGACTCAGCAGTCATCAGTTACTTTCAAAATCATAATGTTTTTCTTTTTCTGTTTTCTACTGGCAGTACCCAAAGCACAGAAAATAAAATTTCTCTACTGAAAATAGAGATTCTAAAATTTGTTTCTGTGACTTGTAAAAGAAGAGGTGACACTAATAGGATATGACCACCTGGATCTCAATAGACTTGGTCAGCGCTTGGTGAGAAAGGGTGCCACTTCTGTTGCATCATCAAATTTAACAAAGGGGATGGTTAGACCAATTGACAAGTGCCATTCTTGGGGAATTACATTTAGAACTGCTGCTGTTACAACACTCAGAGCAATACAGTGAAGTAAGATGAATATACACAGAAATGTTGGGAAGTATAAGATTATGTTTCTAACAGCAGACACTTACCAGAGGGCAAGTTAGGATTTATGATGATTTCTGTGTATTCAGGCAGAAGGAGCCAGCATGCAGCAGAAGATGTGATTCACATGTGGGCTTCAATTAAGGCTATCAAAGAGCAACAAGGGAACAAGATACAAGGGTAGGAAGGCAATTAGAACTTACTCTTAACATTTCTTAATTGCCAACCTTTATCAGTAGCAGATGGTAGGTGAGCAGGAATTTTGGGGAATAGCCACCTTTTTGACATTACCTCTAATTAAGAAGGCTTTCTCAGTTATCAGGACAAACTTTGATATCATTGTATTTTTCCCAGGTCAGTATTAACTCAGAAGGTGTAATGAAGTCTGTTCCCCTTCTGTCTATCATTTACTCTAGCTGCTTCCATCTGTTCAAAGGTGAAAAGATGTACTTTTCAATGATTATTGTCCAGGCTGCTTACTCAGGGGTCCCCAGTGACTCATGAGTGTTACTTCTCACTGGATAATTTTTAGGGGAGAACCATCCCAACCACATTATTGAGACAGACCTGGGAGAATCTAAAATGGGCTCTAATATGTCAGACCATCATTATGTCAGAGCAAGAGAATCTGATACAAAACAACAATGAAACAAAACATTGCTACTTACCATTCAGGTCAAATGCAATACTGTTTTGAAAGAAGGAAACCATCCCAGGCCAGTCCAAGACCAGTGCAGACCAGTCAAAGATGTTTGTCATCCTTCTTTACAAATCCTATTCTTGGCAGATTCTAGGTTGTGACTACAGCTCTGCATAAATGCAGAGTTTTCTCTCCTTTTTAAAAAAAGATTTATTTATTTAATTTAATTAATTTATTCGTTTATTTGACAGACAGAGATCACAAGTAAGCAGAGAGGCAGGCAGAGAGAGGGCAGGAAGCAATCTCCTTGCTGAGCAGAGAGCCCAATGCGGGGCTCGATCCCAGGACCCTGGGATCATGACCTGAGCCAAAGGCAGAGGCTTTAACCCACTGAGCCACCCAGGTGCCCCAAGACTGATTTATTTTAGAGAGAGAGAAAGGGAGGGATGGACAGAGGGGGAGTGAGAGAGATTCCTCACTGAGCACAGAGCCTGACATGGGGCTCTGTCCTAGGACCTTGAGATCATGACCTGACCCAAAATTAAGAGTCAGCCGCTTAACCAACAGAGCCACCCAGACACCCCTAATGCAGAGTTTTCTTAAATGTCTCTGATAGTGTCTCTGTAAAGTCCCTCTGATAAATGCACCTGTTACAACACAATCACTTCGACAGCTTCTCTTTTTATAGAACATTTGTTAGTTACTCTATGACAATGATTCTCAAGGTGTAGTTTTCATACCAACAGCATCAGCAACACCTGGAAAATTGTTAGTCATGCAGATTCTCAGGCCTTACCCCAAATCCACTGAATCAGAAACTCTGGGGGTGGGGCTCAGAAATCTGTGTTTTAACAAGCCCCCCAGTATTTCTAAGGCCAACTAAAGTTTTAAGCAATGACCTTAGAAATAAATACCAATTAGTGGGTGATGGCCTATACCATACAGTATGCTTTAAAAGTGTTATGGCAGTCAGTCCTCACTATTACCACGTGAAACAGGTCTTATCATTACTCTCTTTCTGTAGATTAATAATCAAAGACTTATCAAAACAAAGTAACATGGCCAAAGTTCCAGAGCTAAAAAGTGAGAGCTATATTTCTCACCACATTCTGGCCAGTCTAAGCTCATACTCCTAACCACTGAAGACTGCCCAAGCAGAAACAGAAAAGACAAGAACTTCCCCAATTTTGTGTAAAGATATTCTGAGGCACTTAACACACCAACTGTAGGCCCCAAATAGAAAAGATTACAAAAAACTGTTCAAAAACACAAGGCTCTGGGAGTCAGCAACTGACCCAGTGGTGAGGAAAAATGACCTCCCTTAAAGACATAAAGTCTCCTGCATTGTGGAATAAAATATCTGTATCCCATTTTAAAAAATGATTTAAGGCCATGTTAATAAGTGTTTTCCAAAATCTCAGTTGGGAAGCAACTTATCTGAAACATTAATAATATATAAATTATAGTCACGGATATTGTGGCAAATGGAGCCTGCATTCCATTTCATCCTATCCAATGACCACAGGAAGGTTATATGTGGGTTAGCCGCCCCCTCCCAAGATCCTCTTGAACACATTGAAGTGCTAAAACTTCAATTAAAAAAAAAAAAAAAACCTTGAAGGACATGTGTAAAAACCAGTTTGTATTTGTTTTTAGATATACATTAAGAAAAAAAAATTTACCGTATTATTCAGTGCCCTTTGAAGGACCCACAGTAAAAAGACTTTAACATGATCTTTCCAAAGGTCATTCATGGTAAGTAATTGGTTCTGCAAGATTTTAGTGGGTCTTCCAGAAAACTTGTTCTGCTCTTGAGTAGGTCTACAAATATTAGATTACATCTAGTTATTCTATGTCTTCGTTGTAAATCTCCTCAGAGCCTTTAGCCTGCCAATGTGCTTGGAGCCCTACATTCTAAAACTCATAATCAAGTCAGACATTCAGTTGTGCAAAACAATAGCATAATGTAGAGAAGAAAACATCAACTCCAAAGCCTACCTATCTGGATACATCCCAGTTCTACCACTCATTAGCTGGGCAGATCTAGCAAGATGCTTAAACTTTGTCTCAGTTCCCTCAGCTGGAAAACTTTTTTTTTTCTTTAAATAAAACCAACCTTTTAGAATTGTTTTTAAGATTAAAATTTGTGAAGGTTCTACAAGACTACCCGGCATATGGTCAAAACTACATAAACATTTGTTAACTAGCAATTGGACTAGCTCTCAAGGCTAATGTCATTGTTCCTTTCTCCTTTGATCTAACTCCCTGCTTGTCAGCATCTATTTCCCTTTTATTAATTTTAAGGTACCAAAGTCACTTGTAAGTGGCATCCCTTTTTGGAATTATATAAATGGTATAAGGGCATGTTTCAAAATGAGGCAGATGGGACAAAAAGGAACTTTCAAAATAAACCGATCAGTCAGTGTTTCTGAGAACAGTTCAGGGAAATAAGTGCTTGTCAGTTTAATGGGAATACAGTTAATGGAAACCTTCCTGTGGATCTGATTGGTTGATTGTGACACTCCTCCAAACTTAGTATCTAATTCCATTTGCTCCGATCTGAGTTTCCCAAGAAAACTTTCCTACTGTAATAATCAGCTATTGTGGAAATAGTTTATTCTTAACAGTATTTTGGTTTATCTTTTGTTCTTTTCTGACCTCGGGTAGCATAAATTAATTTATCATTGCTTGAACACCTTGAGTGAATTGATAGAAGTGCATTTTTTTACTGACAAAGATAAGAAGTAGAAAAAGTTGCAGAAGAAATGAAAACAGAAACAATGCCCATCACCAGAAGTCGTAGGTAGAATTGATTATAGTGGAGATGACTCTGCTTCCACCCTTAATGCTAGCATAGACTTGCCAGAGGGCTGTGCGTTACCCCTGTACATCTTTTGTAGACATGCTGATGAAGGTGTGATATCAAAGAAATGGGGAAAAGGTGTTTGCCACCTGACAACAGTACAGTTGGGAGACAATAATTAAATCAAGATGGACGGCAGGTTTGAAACCTGCCAGTGTTAATGAAGATGTATTCACTAGTGATATTTGATCAGATCTTCTGGGTGGATTTTTAGATTTCATTAGTTAAAGACATAAAATGGTCTGTCTGATTAGAGGGGACAAAACAGTAGGGAGCACCCATAAATTACTCTAGCTCAATTAGGTGCTGACAGTTTAGTGAGTGTTTATTACTAGTACAAAGGAAGATTTTCCAATTAGATAAAAAGGTTTTGAAAACAGCAGTTACAGTGATTTAGACCAATTGCTAGAATAATGTATTGGGAGAAGTTTTATTGATTAAAAGTAAACTGATAAGTGATTTGTAGTGTTCATTGTTTATCAGTAGAACCCTTGCTGTGAGGTATAATTTTTCTCATAAGATCAATGGGAGGACTGGGCTAATTTCTCCTCACCCTGAAAATTGATAAGAATATAAAGGGCAGCTGGATCACTGCTGAAAATACCACCATGATTTATTCAGGTTAATCATCAAGAAAGTGACATTGCATAAATCACTGGGAATTTACCTTGCCAGGCTGGGTCCTTCAGGCTGGTTTCACTGTCATAAGATGGACCAAAGAAAGACAGAAAGAAGCCTAGGATTTAATCAAACAAAGCCTTTAGCTCACTAAGCTGCCATAAGTTATTGCAAAACCTGGAAATGGCAAGGAATCAAAGGGAAGTTGCACAGACACCTTCTCTGATAGTGACTACTAGAATTTATGATAATAATTGGGTGGGATGAAGCCTAAGAGGCAGGCTGGTAGCTCTTGTGTCCCTTTCTCTTGACTCCATATGTCTTCTAGGAGTGATGAGCAAATGGGAAGGCCCTTCCACTTGGTCACAGGTCTTGCTATAGGCATTTCATTGGCTACAAACTTTCTTACCATGTGTGATTAAATATGAAAATAAGCAGAAAAAAACCCGAAGAAATGATAGCTAAGTCTCTGGATTCTGCAGATGAAAGCAATACTAACGTATGCTACATGTAGGTATCACAACATATATTACAAAAATGCTGCGTAAGAGATGGAATGAACAAATATTTCTCCCCATACAACTCTAATTCTTTAAAAAGTAGTTTAGAGATAAGCAATATTCCCTTTTCATTTCCTTATTGAAATATATCCCAAATTTGTCCTTCTGAAAGATTTGCCCCTTGTGGTTCTATTCGTTCTCACTTACTTTTTCTAACTTTGACTTTCCTAACTGAAATTCTGAAGCCAGAAGCAGCAGCTTGAAACATCCAAAGGGCAGAATAAGACAACAAACCAGCATTCCATCTGTTGTGACATTTAGTACTTGCTTTTCCTGAGAAAATGCTTAGTGAATCAATTTCATATTAGCATTAAGAAATTAAGATCTTAGTTCACATGATGCATATACATGTCTATTTCCCCTAAGTAGGGAATCAGCCTGCCTGGTTTGAACACCCACGCTTCTCTTCCTAGCTACATGTGTATGACATGGACTCATTTCTTGATTTCTCTAAACCCCAGTTTGCTTCCCTGTAAAGTGGAGATAACAGTGTTTAACACATATGATTGTTAAAAGAAATAATTGGGAGAATATATGTAAAGTGCTTCCTATGGTCATTGGAAATGTAAAATAAATGTTAATTTTCTTATTCATATTTTTAATGTTTTTCTATAACTACATTGTATAGTGGTTTATTGATGCAACATAAACATGTTCCAATTTTTCACATCATATCTAAAATTGTTATAATTAAACGAATTCTGACTACATTTTCCTATGTAACAAGAGAAAAACACGTACAGAAGCAGACAATTCATTTCTCATTGCTTATAAAGTGAATGTTCTTAAGAGCAAAGATGTAACACTCCACTAATCTGGCCCACATACTCAGGGGTTTAAAAGTTAGAAAATCTCTAAAAGTCTTGAATATACTGCCTAAGGAACCAGCATCAGTCAGGGGATCAATCTGAGTCACCAAATGTACTGTCACTTTGTACTAGCTAAACAATCACCATAAGTTGACAAAAATCAGTGATCAGTGACAGATTCTAGTTAAACTAACTAGCCTATATTGTTTGTGTATAAGCAGAAGAAAAGGATAAAGAGAGGGAGGGAGACTGAGAGAAAAAGGGAGAGAGATAAACAGAAGTCGGCAGTAGAGTGAAAGCCAAAGACCCTGACTGAAGATCACAGAAAAACAGGCCATTATTCATTTATAAAGTACATGAACAAGGTGCAAAGTGAATCTTTGCTTCTGCCTTGTAAACTGTGAGAAAACCCTGAGAGCTCTAGTTCTGGCTTCCGGGAAGATGATATAACCTAGTGAAGCCTGATGTCCTACTGAACGTTTGGAATTAGCACACTCTTTGGTCTTGCTAGTAATCATTTTTCAGGGAAATAAATGTCTTGCATAAAATGATCTAACTTTCTTGCTTTTGGCTTTCAGCTCAGAGGAGGCAAAGGTAGCAGCTGTCTTCAGTCATCCCAAATCTAGGTGCATCTGACACCAGCAGCCTCCACCACGCTACCTATGTTTGACCCTGACAAGGTCAGTGTCATGTACCTGAGGAACACTGGTGGGGTAGTCAGTGTCACGTCTGCCCTGGCCCCAAGGATCACCCCTCTGGGTCTGTCTCAAAGGGCTGGTGATGACCTTGTCAAGGCAACCTGTAATTTGAAGGGTCTGAGAATGACAGTGAAGCTGACCACTTAGAATAGACAGGACCAGATTGACATGGTACCTTCTGCCTTTGCCTTGATTACCAAGCCCTCAAGGAACCTCCAAGAAACAGAAAGAACCAGAAAGCATTAAGCACAGTGGAAACATCACTTCTGATGGGACTGTCAACATTGCTTAACAGATGTGATGCTGATCTTTAGCAAAGAACTCTCTGGAACCAGTAAAGAGATCCTGGGGACTGCCGAGTCTGTGGGCTGCAATGTTGACAGCTGCCACCCCATGACATCATAGGTGATATCAATAGTGGTGTGGTGGAATGCCAAGCTAGTTAACAACTACAAAGGAAAATATTTCAATAAAGGATCATTTGACAACCAAAAACAGAGGAAGAAGAAGGAGGAGGAGGAGGAGGAGGAAGAAGAAGAGGAGGAGGAGGAAGAAGAAGGAGAAGGAGAAGAAAAAATGCCTAACTTTCTCTCCTTAATGACTTCTGTCTAAAAATGGAGATATTTTGGGGCACCTGGGTGGCTCAGTAGGTTAAGCCTCTGCCTTTGGCTTGGGTCATGATCTCATGGATTGAGCCCGAATCAGGCTCTGCTCAGCAGGGAACCTGCTTCCCCCTCTCTCTCTGCCTGCCTCTCGGCGTACTTGTGATCTCTCTCTCTGTCAAATAAATAAATAAAGTCTTTAAAAAATAAAATTAAAATGGAGATATTTTGACTTACAAGATAAAAACAACATATTTGGGGCACCCGGGTGGTTCAGTGGGTTAAGCGTCTGCTTTTGGATTGGGTCATGATCCCAAGGGGCCTGGAATCTAGTCCCACATTGAGTTCCCTGCTCAGTAGAGAGCCTGCTTCTCCCTCTGCTTCTGCTGCTCCTCCGCTGGTGCTCTATCTCTGTGTCAAATAAATAAATAAATAAATAATCTTAAAACAAACAAACAGCATATTAACTCCATTTCTGGTTTTGGGTAAATACCTATTTATATGATCAGATATTGCATAAGAGCCATCAAAACACATTTATTGAGATTTACTCTTTCAAAGAGAAGGCTGAGTTGCCACAGACTGTTCAGGTATCCACCCTAACACTGTTTGGATCTGAGAATACAAGAGGACTGTGGACAACAAATTCTGCTATCTGCAACTGATGTGACTCCCTTTCTAATATGCATGTGGGAGTAAAATAGGTAGTCTTATACTGAAAATCACTAGCAATCTGGACAATAAACTTAGAAACTAGCAGTTATATTCTATCATTGAATCCTGTTCAACATGCCTTTGAAACAACTCAAATATCTGTTTTCCTGTTCATATTTGCAATATTCATTTACATTTTGTGCCATTATTTCTTCTATTCTAAACTACAGCAGTGACCTCATAAATGACTCCATTGCTTTCTGGGTTTTCCTTTATTCAAATCTATGATCTTAAAATCTTTTGCAAGCACTTACCGTGTGTCATACGTCACATGGAAGATGGGACACACAGAATCCCATCTCATCCTCACAGTCCTCCTGAGTTGGTTAGGAGGTGATGATGTGGGTCAGCTCCTTCCACGTGGAATCTAACTTCTTCTCTGTGTGCCTTCCTGGGTTCTGAGGTGGGATCATGAAGAGCCACATTACCCAGATACATTTCCAGACAAGGTTTCAGTGCATCCTTCACATGCATTCCTGCAAAACGTGAATGAAATTGAAGTTGAATGAACTGAGTGAAGTTGAGAGAGATACAAAACTGGAAGTTGATAGGGTTTTTTTTCTTTTTTTTAAAATTATTAACATAAAATGTATAAGCTGTTTTAGAGACTGAGGTTTTCTACTGTAAATGATAGCAAAGATGCCATGACTCTGTATGCAGGAGACGTAGTGGTGACATCTCAGTGTGGCAGTGGCATCCTGTGCTAGTTCAGTTCAGCAGTGCAGCTTTGGGCCACACTTTTAAATCTCAGCATAAATACTATTTTCCTAAGGCAGTGCTTCCAAAAGCCATTCAATATTCTGTAGTAATGCTCTCCATGCTCAAACTAGTCAGAGTGGATGGTGGTTTAACTACAAATGAGCATTAACTCCAAAGGTAAATAGGTTCCCACTTTACATTAGAAATAGAGTAGTTAAATGTCTGTTATGTTTATACACTAGGAAGTAATGTTTAGGATTCAAATCCAGGGAAAATTATCTGAGACCATGCTTTTAAGCACTATGGTATGAAGTGGGTGTCCTTTACTATTCTATTCTCTCCTTGTAAATTCCTTACGGCTGACAAAATGAAGCTAATTACCTTCACATGTCACCAAAAGCCACTTTTAGCTTATCCCAAGCTTCTTTCTGGCTTGTTTTCTCCCCTAAAGCTTTCTATGATTCCAGTCCTGTTGAGTTTTCTCCTGGCCTTTCTCCTCATGTTGTGCTTCATCCTGATTCCTTCATCCAGAATTCTTCCCACCCACTTACCCAAATTCTACCTATACTTCGGAGGATTTATTCTTGAGCTATTTCTCTGAGAAAATTGTAGTGCATGATGGTCCTTTCTTATTAATTTCATATTGCTTTAAAGCATGAGATACCCACTGAGACAGGAGACTGAACATGGTTACTTTCCAACCTGATGATACCATGTTGGTCCAAATGATTTGTTTGGGCTGGAATTTGAGCAGAATTGAGAATACGGCAATTGTAAGTCAAAAATTTTGAGTGCCATTGCCTACTTTGGTTTGGTCCCTTTTCCTCTAAGAATGGCGTATTCTAGATAGGGCCTTCAGGCTCTATTTTTAGTCTGCATTCTGGAATAAGGTGGAAATGTGGGGCAGGAGCAGAGCTGTTATGATAAGTAGCTAATACAAAACAGGAACAAGGGAAAAAGCAAAAACAAAACCACACACACAAAAACTCTTTGTTTTTATAAACCACTTGAGATTTCTGGAAGGATCATTTGTTATAGCAACATAACCTAGAAAAAAAAATTGATGTAGTCTTATATAAATAGTTAAATAACCATATATGCATAGTCTTATGTAACTTTTGTTGAATGACCTGGAGAAAAGTCTGCATTGTTTCCCCTTCAATTTGCAAATAATAGAGTGCCATTTTGAAAAACTAAATGAAAAACCTGAGCATTTGCTAAGTCTCAAGCATTACGGCAGCAGATTTACCAACTTTATTTTCAGTATCCTATACAGTCCTTGCTAAAACCGTATTACAAATGAATCCCTTTACTGGCAAGGAAACTCCCTTGCCCAAGTTCATAGATCTATTACCATGCACACTCATTAAAACCTGGCTTTAGGTGTCTGGCTTTCAAGCATTTCTAAATTTTGGAGTGATATATAACCCATGTATGAAGTGGTAATGCAAACAATGGTAATGGAACTGAGAATCCTAAAAATGTAGAAATTACTCTAGAAAGGGTAAGAAAAAGCACCTGTAAGACATCTAAATAGAAGCAATTGACATAAACATTAAAAATAGGACTTAAAGATGCAATGGAAATTTAAAAAGCCATGGAGAATATGGAAAAAAATGAATATGGCTTCAGATATACGTTTCAAACTCTCATGAGTTATTATTTCTTGCTTTGCTTGAATACATTTAATTTAGGTGTAATAAAATCGTGGTATGGCTTGAATTCTGTGTCCTCCATTCATATGTTGAAGTCCTAACCCCTAATACCTCAGAGTATGACCTTATTTTGAAATGGAGTTGCTGCAAATGTAATTAGTTAAATTAAGATGAGGTCATACTGGAGTAAGGTGGGCCTCTAAATCCCATCTGACAGACATCTTTATAAAAAGGGGAAATTTGGACACAGACATGCACACACAGAAAACGCCAAGTGAAGATAAAGGAACAGATCAAGGTAATGAAGGAGACACTAATGATGACCGAAGAGCGCTGTCAAACCACCAGAAGCTAGGAGCGAAGAATGCAACAGATTTCTCCCTCACAGCCTTCAGAAGGAGCCAGTGTGGCCATGGGTTTTCTAGTCTCTAGGAAACAAGAGACAATGCCTTTCTGTTGTTTAAGCAACCGGATCTGTGATACTCTGTTACCCTAGTTGTCCTAGCAAACTAATATGAAATGATCACTAACTTTGAAAATAAGTTGTGAACTTAAAAGAATACACATCATTACAATGTGATAATAATCCATTTATCAATAGGTTAAAAGAAGCCACTATAGATTCCTAATTCGTAAAGCTACCATGAGCTGTGAAGAACAACTATGACCCGTTCATGCTTCTAGTCTCTAAAGCTGACTTCTGGAGGAGAACCCGATGGCATGAAAAGATTTTAGTTTATCATGTGAAAGGGATAGACATTTGAGGTTACTTCAGTAATTAAGTTTACTTCAGTAAGAGTGGGATGATTTTCCAGATTTAATTGTTAGTATTTCCCAAGAGTACCTAATATCTCCTTGTGACTTTTTAGTTATCTTAAAAATATAGGCGTAGTGGGAAGGGCAGAAGTACTCTGGCCACCTGTGGAAACAGTATATTCTTTCATGCCCTCCAGCATTCAGCTGAAAACAGCGCCCGCATGGTCAGAGAGAGTTAATTCACATCCCAGATGCCTAACTTACTCCCTGAGAGTAAATTACTCATTGGTGAGACAAGGTCATTCTTCATTTTAACCATTATCGTAGCACTTTATACTGTCATGTGCTATGTGGTTTTGCAATCCTTAAATTCCCTGGTGAAGTAAAGGAGATGACAAACACAATTATGTCTGATTTACAGACTAGGGACCTGGGACTCAAATAAGAGACAAAGCCATCACTGGTAAGGGCCATCCCAGAAGGCAGGAGCTCTGGTTCAGGTCTCTGTTTATCATGTGGAGTGCAAGAATAAACCCATGGGATATTAGCTATGCATGCAATTCTTATATTTCTTGGAACTTTAGCTCCCCACCCAAGCTGATTTTTGGCAGCAGCCATCTGTCAAAGAAACAAAAGGTACCAAAGAAGTTAAGTACAAATTATGTACAGTGTGTTAGAATTTCCGGCTTAGAGATGTCTGTAGAAATCAAAATGAAACACTGTAACTTAAAGTCAACTTCCCGAAACAGGAGGATTAAGGACAAACTCTCCTCACTCCTTGACACTATTTTGACAGATGGATCCATTTAAAAGCATCAGTGGAGGCACCTGCAGGGAGGCGGGGGGAAGGGGCAGAAGAAACAAAGCTTAAAAAAAAACCACAAAGAACAAAAATTCCATATTTTTCATCTGAAAATCCATATTAATTTGAAAAAATCATTATTTCTACTCTGTCGTTTCATTATGAGATCAAAGTGTGACTTGGCATTTATTTCAACAAGACTGTCTCCCCTACAGTTGCAGCACATTAACATAGCTTTTGTCTGGGAAAGCATTGGGCCTGAACAGCTTTTGCCTGTAAAGCAATGCTGGGCTTCTTATTGTGAGTGCTGTGGGGTTGTACTTTTATATCCAAGCCCACAATCCAGAATCCCAGTTCTTACTGAAAAAACTTTCAAAATGAAATATCTATAAGAGCCCTTAAGTCAACATTCTAGTCTCCCCTGGAATCCTGGGTATTGGACTCCACAGTCAGGGTGGCTGGTTGATTTTTGAATTTCTGAAGTTGAATGTTGGCCATTTCATGTCCGTCTCAAGGTAAATCCTCAGAAACGAGCAGCTGGAGCAGATGTGATTTCATGTAATTTAATGTTTACTTGCTTTCATTTTTTATGAAGTTTGAAACATTCTTACCCATTTTCCTGCTGCCAATCAGCAGTCCAATGTTGCCCTGAATGCTCATTGATTCCAAAATCAATGACTGTGTCGCCATTGCTTAGAGAGCAGGTTGCTCTTTCAAAGCAAGAGGCTGGGTAGAGATGGCCCTTCTGAGTCTGATCAATTTTACCACAATGAGGTAGAAAACTTAAGAATCAGTGTGATGACCTATTTATATTGATGTCACACAGGTCCAGGGCTCTTCTGGCCCAAAGACTTACAGATGGGAATTACAATTTGGGGGATGACAAGTGTGTGGAAATAGCCCCACAAATCTATGCCAGGGAACACCAACACTTTTCTAGTGATTTTACCATTTAGTAAAACAAACATGTAATTAGACTTACTTGTATGATTCAAGTGACACTCTTTAATACAGTTACAGAATTTCTGGTTTGGGGGCAAGACTTAGTATCTACTAAACTAAATAACATTCTTAATAGACCAAGTAAATTGATTACCACCACACGCTGTCACGGGTAATAATAAGGAAGAATCCTCAGATATTTTTTCACTTGGACTTTAAGATAAAACTCTACCCATTACAACTATTTGGAAAGAAGTTTTTACCTTGAGGAGAAATTAGACTTCAAAAGAATGTACATTTGGTAAAGCATCTTTTTTTTCCATAAGTCATTTTTTAGTTGTAAAATTAGCAACATAAAATTCACCATTTTAACTATTTTAAAGTGTGCAATTTGGTAGCATTTATTAAGTTCACAATGTTGTGCAACTCTCAGCTCAGTCTAGTTCCAGAATATTCTCATTACCCCAAAAGGGACTTCCATACCCACTGAACAGTCACTACCCCTTTCTCTCTATTTACAAACCCTGGCAATCACTCATCTGCTTTCTGTCTTTACAGATTGGCCTCTTCTGGATGTTTCATGTAAACAGAATCATATAATATGTGGTCTTTGTGTCTGGCTTAAACTCCTACTAAGCTGAATGTTTTTAGAGTTATCCATGCTATAGCATAGCCCAGTGCTTCATTACTCTTTATGGCTGGATGATATTCTATTGTATAGATATACCATGTTTTGTTTACCATTCATCAGTTTATCAACATCAGGGTTGTTTATATCTTTTTGACTACTCTAAATAGTACTGTTATGAACATTCAGGTACAAGGTTTTGTTTAAACATCTGTTTTAAATTCTTTGGAGTATATACCTAGAATTGGAATAGCTGGGTCACATGGTAATTCTATGTTTAAGAGATTGAAACACTGCCAAACTGTTTTTCATAGTAGCTGCACCATTTTACACACCAGCAATATATGGGTGACCCAGTTTCTCCATATCCTTGCAATATTTCTTATTTCTTATTATTATTATTTTCATCATCCTAGGCATTACTTGGTATCTCATTGTGCTTTGATTTGCAATCCTGGATGACAAAGGAAAAGCATATTTTTGTGTTCGCTTACTGATCATTAGTATATCTTTGGCAAATTTTTTACTTATTTATTTTTCCTCTGGAGAAATTTCTGTTCAAGTACTTCATGTAATTTTTATTTGGGTTGTTTGTCTTTTTGTTGTTGGTAGCAAGGGTCTTTTATGTATTCTGGATATTAGATTCTTTTCATATTATTTGCAAATATTTGGTCCCATTTTGTGGGTTTCATTTTCACTTTCTATAAATGTTTTTTTTAATTTCCATGAAGTTCCATTCAACAATTTTTTTCCTTTGTTGCTTATGTTTTTGGTGTTATATCTAAGAAACCATTGCCAACTCCAAGGTCATGAGATTTACTTTTGTTTTCTTCTAAGAATTTTGTAGTTTTAATTCTGACATTTATTTCTTTATTCCATTTACTTAATTTTTGTATGTAATATGAGGAAAGGGTCTAATTTCATTCTTTTGCATGTGTATACCCAATTGCCCTAATATCATTTGAAAAAGACAATATTCTTTCCCATTGGATGGTTTGGCTACCCTTGTCAAAATAAATTGACCACAGCTGTATTGGTTTCTATAATCTAAATTCTATTCCATTAATCTATGTGTTGGTCCTTAAGTCAACACTATACCTGTTTGATTACTATAGCTTTGTAGTGAGTTCTGGAATTAAGAAGTATGAGTACTCCAACTTTGTTTATCTCCAAGATTGTTTTGACTATTTGTGGTCTCTTGGAATTCCATATAAATTTTATAATCAGCTCTTCCATTTCTTTTTGTTTAAATTTATTTCTTATTACTATTTTTTATTTTGTTAGATTTGTTTTGTTTTTATATTATTGCATAAAGCAACATACATAACACATATTATGTTATGTATGTTGCTTTAGGGAATAATTCCATTTAACAATATTATGTCTTCAATCCATGAGCACACAATGTTTTTCCATTTATTTAGGTCTTCTTTAATATTTTTAGCAGTGCTTGTAGCTTTCAGTGTACCCATCTTGAAGCTCCTTGGTTAAATTTTTCCCTTAGCATTTCATGCTTTTTATGCTATTATAAGTGAAATTTTCTCTTGATTTCCCTTTTGGATTGTTCACTGGTAGTATATAGAAATACAACTGATTTTGCATATTGATCTGTATCCTCCAACTTTGCTGAATTCATTTCATAAAACTATGTTTTACATTATAATAACTAGTCGAAAATAGTAGAGAATGTCAGGATAACGGGTACAATGGCTTACTATAGATAAGCCATTATACTTTAAAGAAATCAATAGGACTATTTTTTTAAATCATATTTCTATTGATATTATGGCTATTATCATATTCATATTTCATAAAATAATAGTGAATTTAAGATAAACCCTTCTTGCTGGGATTGAAATAATCGTAATGTACACTGGCTTTCAGAAAGACTATAATTTATACTTACAAAATATTTTTTGTCTCATGAGTAAATAATAAATCTGCCTGCCTAAGACCTATGAATCATTAGAAAAAGCAAAAAGAAACCTAGGATCTAAGCAAAATAGATTTTTAACAAAAAGAAATGGTGAAAAGCTATAAAGACTTATTGAGCATTTAAGACTTGCATATATTTTTTATGAAAATTTGTATTTTTGGTAACTTGTATTTATTTATCTGTCAGAGAGAAAGAGAACAACAGGCAGAGGTAGAGGGAGAAGTAGAGTCCCCACTGAGCAGGGAGTCCCATACAGAATGCAATCACAGAATCCTGGGATCATGACCTGAGCTGAAGGTAGATGTTTAACTGACTGAGCTACCCAGGCACCCTGTAAAAATTTGTAATTTATTTTATTTTTTTTGTTCTTTTTTTTTAATGTAAAATGTATTATTTGCTTCAGGAGTACAGGTCTGTGAATCATCCATTTTAAACAATTCACAGCACTCATCATAGTACATACCCTCCCCAATATCCATAACCAATAGCCAACCTATTCCTTCCCCCACCGTCCCCCAGCAACCATCAGTCTGTTTCCTGAGATTAAGAGTCTCTTATGGTTTGTATCCCTCCCTGGTCCCATCTTGATTCATTTCCTCCCCCTTACCCCCAAGATCCCTACCCTGCATCTCAAATTCCTCGTATCAGAGAGATCATATGATAATTTTCTTTCTCTGCTTGACTTATTTCACTTAGCATAATACACTCTAGTTCTATCCATATCATTGCAAATCACAAGGTTTTGCTTTTTTGATGGCTGGACTTTATATATATGTGTGTGTGTGTGTGTGTGTGTGTGTATAAAATCTCACCACATCTTCTTTATCTATTCATCTGTTGATGGACATCTAGGTTCTTTCCATAGTTTAGCTATTGTGGACGTTGCTGCTAAAAACGTTCAGGTGCCTGTGCTCCCTTGGATCACTACATTTGTATCTTTGGGGTAAATACCCAGTAGTGCAATTGCTGGGTTGTAGGGTGCTCTATTTTCAACTTTTTGAGGAACCTCCATGTTGTTTTCCAGAGTGGTTGCACCATCTTGCATTCCCACCAATAGTGTAGGAGGGTTCCCCTTTCTCCACATCCTTGCCAGCATCTGTCATTTCCTGATTTGTTAATTTTAGCCATTCTGACTGGTATGAGGTGGTATCTCACTGTGGTTTTGATTTGTGTTTCCCTGATGCTGAGTGATGTAGAGCACTTTTCCCTGTGTCTTTTGGCCATCTGGATGTCTTTTTAGCAGAAATGTCTGTTCATGTCTTCTGCTAGCACTTTGGTTTTGGTGAGGGCATGGGAAACTTCACGGTATTTACAGACAAATTTAAACCAGAGCGCCAGAAAGTCTGTCACTACAAGGAAAATAAATACACAAAATCGATGCCTTAATGGAATGAGCCAGTTTTATCAGTAAGCAGAAAGGATTTATGCAAAATTAAAAAGGTTAGTGATAATAAAAGAAAAGTCACCAAATGCCCCAGAAAGAATCAAACTCAGAGATAATGATATGATTACAAAGGGTGGGAACAAGCACTTAATTCTCTAACAATAAAGAAAAAGAACTGAAGCATAAAGAGGTTGTTTCAGGGATGAAATTGATCACAAAGGAAACAGTGAAGGAACTAGATGGCCAAATACAGGACACAGAAACCTGGGGCAGAATCAGATTTGAAATTAATGATCTTAATGAACAAAGTAAGCAATGTGCAGGGAGATTAGGCAGCAGGACAGTGAACCAATTCACTACCTACCTGTATGTCTCGGCAGAACCTAAGACCTCTAGGCAGAGGTATGAAGTAACTGGCCGAAAATAGTTTAGGGTAAGTAAATAGGATACAGTTTATGGCATTCAGGGCATGGCAGTTAAAACAATTTTGTTTTAAAGTCCCAGCTTAAACTCCCTTAAGCAATAGCAGTAAGAGGAGACCAGCGACGAAATAACAGGAGTCACTCCTTGGTGTTTACTCAAAGTCAGCTTTATCATGCTGATCTAATAGTGTTTAAAAGTTCAGGTCAGCAGCCATCAGTGTAGGAGAGTGTTTAGCAGTCAAAACTGTAGAGGGTATCCAGACATAGAGGTGAACCCTGCTTCCAGCAAGGTCAGCCTGTGAATATATTTGTTATCTCAAAGCTAAAAATCTAAGTTACTTCCTTTATGAAATAAATAATTCTTTTTCATTTACAAAAGTTTTAAACATGACAGCTCTTCTCTTATAATCAAAATGGTTCCAAATAAAAACGAAAAATCAATCCCTAGAGTATTAGGAGTATCTTTTACGTTGAGGTAAGATAAACTCATGGAGATACTCTCTGGTCCATGTAGTGGACAGTGAGAGGCAATACCCAGGTTCCTTTGGTGAAGGACTTAACTGCGTCAGCTGCTGGGGAGTGCTTGCCAGACAGCTCTGAACTCACAGCCCCTTCAAGGGATTGGTTCGGCTACAGAGAGCTACCTTGCACAAGGTCACACTCATTTCCGAAGTGACACTCCACCCCCCATCCCGCGACTAAAATATGCAGGAATATAAAGGTCAGCCATCTTAGTCCGATTCAGCACAACTGCGGAAGTCCCACTTCGTCTGCAGAGCACCGCACTGGGTTGACTAGCGCTGCTGCTGAGCTTGGATGGTACCTCAACTTCTCCCTCTGCTCAGTCCTGCTGCCCCACCTCTCTTCCATAAGTGTGGATCCCAGGATCCCTAAAAAACATCCTGCATGTTAAACCTTCTGCCTACCAGAGACTGCCTCCCCAGGAATCCAACTTCTAACATTATACACAGCATATCAAACACATATGTAAAGAGAAATGCATCCAGATTGTAAAAATGTCTAGATTAACAAAAAATATTGTAAAGAGGGGTGCCTGGGTGGCTCAGGGGGTTAAAGCCTCTGCCTTCGGCTCAGGTCATGATCTCAGGGTCCTGGGATTGAGCCCCGCATCGGGCTCTCTGCTCGCAGGGAGTCTGCTTCCTCCTCTCTCTCTGCCTGCCTCTCTGCCTACTTGTGATCTCTGTCTGTCAAATAAATAAATAAAAATCTTTAAAAAAAATATTGTAAAGAAAATGTATCTAGATTGTTGAAGTAGACATATTTTTAGAGATAATAGAGAATCGAAGGAAAATGATAAAAAAATGGAAGGGCTTCAATAACATGAAGTAAAGAACGTTCAAACTAGTATAAATATAGTAGTTAAATATAGTGGGAGTGTGTGGACATATATTCTGAATAATATGCTTTTCCACTTTCTTTTAAAATGACTATAACTAGAAGTAAGAAAAGATATTCCTCTTCTCTCCTTCCATCCATAAGAAAATAGAATTTACCTACACTTTATTATTGATGGGCAAAGTAAGGAATATTAATAAAATTGAAAAAAAGCAAAAAGAATGGAATTTGGAACAAGAAAAGGAAATCTGTGATCACTTTACAGTATTTGTTCATCTATGTTTCTTGTTTTATTGTGTTTTTTAAATTTTTTTTTAGTTTTCACTTCCAATACTAGTCCATATACAGACCTTTTTTTAATTTCACCAAATTAAAATTTGATATTGCATATAGATTTTTGTTGACATTGCCTCACAATTGTTATTGCTCCCCAAAGCACATTTTAACTAATAACAAAAAAGTTAAACTTTAAACCATATCGCCTAAATATATACACCTAAGTTTTAAATTGTTTATGACTCATGCATATTGCGTTGCTTTGCTAGGCTGCAGGAACAAAGTATCACAAACTGATTGGCTTAAACAATAGAATATTGACTCAGTCCTGGAGGCTAAAAGCTTGAGATAGATTAAAGAGTTAAATTATACATCGAGTTCTCTCTGTGTGTATCCAAACTGACAGAAAATTTTTCCCTTTTACAGAGCTGAGAATCATATTGGATTAGGACCCACCCAAATAATCTGTTTTAACTTGATCATCTGCAAATGTTCTATTCCCAAATAAAGTCTCATTCAGACACTGGGAGTCAGGACTTCAACATCTTTTTGAACATAATTCAACCATATACATATGGAAGATCCTTTTCATCTGTACAAGTGAGTTACAACAAGTTCTAGTAAAATAGGCACTTTGAAGGTGGCATGATATTTTTGACAACACTGGAATAATATTTGGCCTGAACAAAAGGAGAAAAAACCTTACCTTGTTTTGCTGCATCTCTTATTTTATCATCGATCTGGAACGTGCAGAATTTGTCTTAGTAAATCCACATGTATTGACTAATTGACAATTACATGCAAAATATTTTGCTGTGCATTTTGGGTGATAGGAAGATATATAAGTTGAAGACTTTCTGAAAAGTTTATATTGTATTAATGAATACATCAAAACATCAAGAATTCAAAGACTCTTAAGTCTATCTACTCTGCAGTTTAAGAAAAATGTTGATTGAGTTCTCCCTTTATGTACGTATTTCTTCATTGCAGAATTGTGTTCATACTCTGTGAGCTGCAAGTTTTAAAGAGTCCTTGATATGAATTTATACCACTAACTGCATTGAGAATGTCTGTAACAGAATAAGACCTTATCAATTATTAAAGAAAATGTAAATAATTTTTATTGTTGAATAAAACATGTATTGCACAAATTTTTCAATTGGTAGTTAACTTCCTTGTTTTAGGATCAGCAGTTTACCTTTATTTGACATACATGGAAAATTATCCTTAAGTATTAATTTCATAACTTTGAGGATGAACAGCTTTATTCACAGGATATGGGAAGGTAGTCTTTCCTTTTCTAAAAATGTGTTCTGTGACCCCTTAGCAAACAGCTTACAATTATTATCATTTTTACATAAAAACCATAGTGATTAATACTTCATTCAATTTACTTTCTCATTTTTTAAAAATTTTTAAAAGATTTTTGTTTTAAGTAATCTCTACACTTAACATGGGGCCTGAACTCACAACCCTGATATCAAGAGTAACGTGCTCCACCAACCTAGCCAGCAAGGTCCCCCTGCTTGTCTCATTATTGTTTAAAACAATAATATGAATTTATGCAAGTAAGAAACACGCTCTAAGAATCTGGGTTTAAGTGTAATATTCCACACAAATCCTATAGATTACATAGATCCCCATTCACTTTTGAAGCGATTTACAAAATGAAATTCAAAATGAGAAAATTTTTGCTTTTAGAATAGTGTCTTTCTTTTTATAAATTATTTTGCAACAAGATTTAAGACATATTTAATGTTCAGAAGAGAAGACAAGTTTCAGTAATGAACTTATGCCTCCCCTATGATGTTATCTACTAAGAATGATGTTAAAACCTACTTTGGATCTTTCTTTATTTGACTGCAGAGAAAATTATATGGATCGGCACCGAGGCAAACTGAAGACAGTTCATCAATAAGATCTACCTCATATGAAGATAAATCATAATCCTCAGAGCATATATCATTCTGGATATCTGAATTACCTAGACAGCTGAGCTATAACCTTTTAAATACTATCAATGAAAATTTTTAATTATTTTTAATGGACACATTTCTTAAATCTGCTATGCACTTCACTGCCATGCTAAGTAGATGCTTAATGACACCTTCTTGACTCCTCAGTCATTATTACACAATATTTGTTACTTAATGTAGTAAAATCTGATTTTAGACATAAGTGTATAATGAGACTTATTTCATTGTGCTGAAGGGGCCCTGACCAAGGCATGGTCTTGAATTTTCTTTCTTAATGTCAACTTGGTTTTTAATTATCTGTTGCCTCATATAGAAGCTGCTCTGTGAGATATTAAGTGGTATCTCATGGATTGATGTTATCTTCTTCTACAGGCCTTTCTTCTTGTTCAGAAAAACGGTCATCTTTATTATTGTGTTAATTAGCATCACTCAAAGTTTTGTCTCTAACTGAACATCATTAGCTCAAAACCACTTCCCCAAATCTCGTATCCTTTCTTCAATGCTGAGTACATTACTTTCAAAGGAGCATAGAGAAAACACTCCTCACCTTTTCAAGAATTAGGTAAAAAATTTTGGAGAAGTAGATTACTTTAAGTTTTACACACACCCACACACACACGCACGCGCGCGAGATAATTCTGCAGACAAGACTCCAATATTTTTTAGTGCTTGTCATTTATTAGAACTCTAGGTATAAGTAATACAGGGATCCTACATAAACAAATTCATGTTCAGTAGTTATGAGTGCAAGGTTACAAATAGAAGCTTCGTTATCTTGAGTTTTATAGATAAGTCTCATCTTTTAAACTATATACTACAAAAGTAAACTATAAATAGCTTTTTAGATTATAGTTTATAGCATATATAGTTTATAGATAGTATATATATAATCTCTAAATAAATAGTCTCTGTTAAATATGTTATATAACTTCTTTGTAGAGATACATTTTTAATTTCTAAAGGTTTAGTATTAAATCCCATGAAAACTGCTTCATGCATTTCCTCCAAATTTAGGGATAATCACTGGTAAGGTCTGATTTAAAGTAATGGAACTTAGGGCACATAAAGTACATTTTCAACAATCTTGGAGATAAAGAGGTAGATAATTTTGCAGAGCTGCTAAAAATGAAGTACAGTGCTAGTTTTTTAATAGCTTCTGATTGGAAAAAATATACTATGTAGTATTAATTAACATACTAGAAAGCAAGAAAAGAAGTAATATCTTTAAAATCAGGGGCACCTGGGTGGCTCAGTTGCTAGGCATCTGCCTTCTGCTTGGGTCCTGATCCCAGAGTGCTGAGATCGAGCCCTGCATAGAATGCCATACTGGGCTTCCTGCTCAGCAGTAAGCCTACTTCTCCCTCTCTCACCCCCTCTGCTTGTGTTCCCTCTCTTGCTGTCTCTCTCTTTCTGTCAAATAAACAAATAAAACATTTTGAAAAAATAAAATAAAATCAGATACAGAGTTAGAAGTCACAAGGGAAGATCATTCAAATCACTGATCCTGTTTGCAATTTAGCTGCTTCTAACATTAGAGAACTGTAGACCGCATGCTCTGGTGTCAGTTAGAGCAGGGATTTATCTGTATTACCATCGTTAATGATAACCCTGGGCAACATAGGGAAACCCTGACAGTCTAGCAATAACAGCATATATTTTGGGAGTGTCCATGTGGTGGATTGTCCTGCTTATGAAATTCCTTTGGTAATAACATTGAATATCTTGATCACTAACATATTAAGCAAAGGTTAAATTGGTCAATAACACTAAAGGACAAGAGATGATTAAAAAATATTTCTAAATAAAGAATTGCCTCTGCAAAATGAGCTCTATAATTATCATGTAAGAGACAAGTTTCCTCAAGGAAAACTAATATTAAGTAATAGTAATGGTTCAATTGAAAGAAATGAAAACTAACTAAAGCAAATAAAAAAACTTATTGGATACAATTATTGGAAAGGATCAGTTGGTGGTGAGGGAAGTCTTTTCCAATTAGTTCTGTTCTTCCAGCTAGTTCTAGTCTAGAGAGTTTTTACACAATTTTAGGATTACAGATATAAGAATTGTTCTATTGAATAATTAATACATTATCTTGAGAATTGTGACCAGTGAACTCTCCCACATTCTGAATTTTCATCTTTCTGTTTTTCTTTCATGAACAGATTTTCATATTATGAAAATATCATAGAGGAATATAATTAAGGAATGCAATTAAGAGTAAGACAATAAAAATAATTCCATAAGGTGCTACCTAAAAAGAATACATGCAAGGTTGTTATAACATATATAATGTACTTCAAATGCTCTTGCTTTTCTGAAATTTCTGTGACCAAAACTATATTTTACACAGTTCACATGACATATGAACAGGCAACTGCTGAAAAAAATACTACAGGGATGACAGAAACTTTTGGAATTAGTAGGTAGAGTTTAATTTCACCACATAAACACCTAGAGGAAAATAGATGTTCCAAGTCTTCATCCCAGAGTACTAGCTAGGGAGTTGTTAGATACTGGGAAGCTGTGGTATTTTATCAACTCATTTAGCAATGGTGAAGCCGCAGCTATGTTTGAAAATTACTAATCTAGCACACCAACTGCTTTTACAGCCATAGAATAAAGACTAAGAACTTTAGTTAGGGTTACATAATTAGAACAAGAGCTCAGAGTTTCATTTTATTTTTTGAGACAGAGAATGATCACAAGCAGGGGGAGGGGCAGAGGGAGAGGAAGAGAGAGACTAAGTAGACTCTACACTGAGCCCAGCATGAGGGCTTGATCTCAGGACCCTGAGATCATGACCTGAGCTGAAATCAAGAGTCAGATGCTTAACCAACTGAACCACCCAGGAGCCCCTGTGTGTTGCTGTAATTTCATCACTTTTCCCTTGATCTCCTATCTATACATAAACTTCACACAAAGTAAAACATACACAAAGTAAATAATATTTTTGTGACTTTTATTCTCTACTTTCATAATTTCATAGAAATGAAGAATAAGAAAATAAGTCAAGTGGATAACACATACCTATAATAACATCATGTACTTATTTTCAGGATGCCTAGTATTTGGAAAGTAATTATAGTCTCTGGTTAGAGAATGAAATACGAAAGTAAAAAAGAAAGGGTTTTCAGATGTCTTTATTCAGCATTGTGTTTTATATGGAAGCGTTAATAATACATGTTTAGAAAGAATGCAATGAATATATATAAACTGCTGTTGTAATAGGAAAATTTTGAAAAAAAAGAAATGTCTTGCAAGAACAGATTTTTCTCTCTTGAGGTTAGAAGAGCAATTATATTCCTTTGAGTAGCTGATGGAGGGCATCATCAAAATGGAACTGCTTCTTTGTGAGAAAACTGTCAGCTTACCTTTATATTAATAGATAATACCTTTAGAATATATCTGTGGGGAAAGAAAAGCTGTTTCAGTAAGTGGTGTCTCTATTGTACTTCTCAACCTAAGCCAAAATATTCTTTCAGATTGCTCCTCTAGTTCATTACCTCAAAAAAAAAAAAAAAGATACAAAAATTTCACAAAACACTCTTTCTTTCTAACCAGATTGACTAAGTATCACTGATATCAGGTAGTTCATATTATGTGATAATCCTAGCTATTAGATTGTCCTAATGACTCTGCTGGAGGCTCAAAGTAGTTAAAAGTACATATTAATTATATATTATACCTGCAGTAGTTTGGATATTATACCGTAATATTAATGTATTTAATCCAGCTGAGAGAACAGAAAAGAAATAGCAACCAAATAAGCTGTTCATACTTTCAAAATATAATTTAATATACTAATTTTTCCATTGGTTAATAGTCTGGGAATTAAGCTTCTTTATAAGTTAAATTTTTTATAAGATATACTTATAACGTGTAAGAGGCTGTACTAGATTTTTGTTTTTTTTTTAAGATTTTACTTATTTATTTGACAGAGAAAGAGAGACAGAGCACAAGCTGGGGGGCTTGGTAATGGCAGGGAGCAAGCAGAGGGAGAGGGAAAAGCAGGCTCCTCAGTGAGTGGTCCTGGATCTCAGGACCCCAGGATCAGAACTGAGCAGAAGGAACTTAACCTACTGAGCCACTTAGGTGCCTGAGGATGTACTAGATTTCTTCTCAGAAGAAATATCAATTCTTTCACTAAGTATTATGTGAGACTACACATAACAAAAATATTTTATGTTCATTTCCATTATGACCAGGAACAGTTGAACAAAATGTGGCTTGATTGACACAGAGTAACTAACCTGTGAAGTCCAGAAATTTGTTCTAATGACATCATCCCTGAATATTTGGTATTCAGATGGCAATTCTTTCCCCATTTTCAATCACCCAACACCCTTCTGTTACCTGGCTTATTCCCTTTCATCCAAACATGAGTGAAGCTGATAGCAGCCCTTTGAACATGTTAACTCACTCATTTTTCTTTACAGTTAATGTAGTAGTTCAGCCAAGCACTATATTTCTCTCTAACTGTGAAATAAAATTGTTTTTCCTGAAAGTTAATTAAAGGAGGAAGCCTCCAAATGACACTATACTGGCTGAAATGCAGAAAAATTCTGAATGGAAATCTAATGTCATTTTGTGAGCTTCCCTCATAGTAATCCTAGGAGAGCATATAAACAGAAAAGATAGAATTAGCCTTTTTTTCATCTGTAATGGTAATTAGTTGAATAAGGAGCTAGTCTGGTTTTATCTTCTGAAGGTTTATTTCACAAAGGACTTAAGATGTGGGTGGGCATGTCTGGGATACTAAAACATGTTTGAAGGACTTATTTTTGTGTGACATCTGGTAAAAATAATTAAATAACTAACCATATAACCTTAACATATTCTTTTAGTTTATAATGTGACAATAACCTTAAAGAAATAGATTTGCAACTAACAAATCATTGGGCACCACATCAAAAGCTAATGATGTACTATATGTTGGCTAACTGAACTTAATTAAAAAAGAAATAGATTTGCAAGTAAGTTTAATAAGAACATATATTTCCTTAAAATAGAATATATACTTTTTAGTAGGATGTTGAGTAAATAGTTACATGTCAGGATATATCATGTTTAGGAGATATTCTTTTCCAGTTATAAATGTCCATCAAAGTTATCAGATTTCATAAATTATTTTAGAGGTAAAAGGGAAAGAAAGCAAGCTATAGTAAAGGAAGAATTTCAGATATGGCAGAGTAACTCGCTGCAGACCAAGTCTCTGAGAAAAATTACAGAATTTATTTCTGCTTATGTTCATTTAAGAGAATGGAGAGCTACACAACCAGGTCTTGTAAAGCCCAGGAACCTGGTGAGAAAGGTGAGGAGAGAACAGCATTGAGGTGAGCCTCACATTTTCTTAGATGATTCTTTGAGTTTTTAAGTAGCATGGAAGACAACCACAAACTAGATAGGAATCTAAATTGAGACTCTGGCTCTCTCAGGATCTATAGAAACAAACATTAGAGTTCAAGTTCAAGACAATAGGACATGAAGGGACAAAATCCCAAAGAAAAGGGAAGAACACAGATGAGTCTGAGATTGTATCATTTTTCTCCTCAGGACATTTGTTTGATTTTATCTGATGTGGGGGTAGGGTCAAAAGACTAAAAAGTAGAGTCAAAAATACAGCTAAAGATCTAGGCAGTTGCACAGAGTATTTGGTAGTTTCAAAGGCTGAAAGTAAAAATATTAGAGGAAGAACTCTAGTGATTGTCACTGACTTCCTGCTAAGATCACAGAAAGGTCATACCCTGGGAACATACCTGATGGTCATTAGAACAACACTCACAAAAACATGAAGCCCAATCCTGAACAAGCAAAATTGCACACTGGGAAGAGTTGGTTGCCCCATACATAAGATGCCTGAGAGAAAGTGAAAGGATGTTCTGTCTGGAGGAAGATCATATGAGATAAAGCATCAAATTACCTATATAATTTTTCATAAGTTATGACCAACATTTGCTCAAGCTTAGACATGCCAGGGGACAGAATCAAAAGATAGAAACTAAGAGAATAAAAGGACAATAAAAACATATCCAAAGGTGATTCAGAATTTGTGTCCTTTAAAATAAATAAAGAGTAAAATGTGACAAAATTGTTGAGAAGATAGAGGACCAATCATATAATTAAAATTTATAAACAATAATGAAAAGGAATTTATAGAATTAAAAATATAATGACTAACTTTAGGAATACAATAGATGTGTTTAACTGCAGATTGGACCGTTGAAGAGAAGATTAGTGAACTAGAAGAGAGAGTGTTAGAAAATATACAGACTGAAATACAGGAAGGAAATAGGTCTGTAATATAGAAAAGAATATACAAGATACATGAGACACAGTAAAGAAAGAGATTTAATATCTGTAATTGCATTTTCAAAATATAAAGGAGGATGTTATAAAAGCAATATTTTAAGAGATAGTGGGTTATGATTTTCCATAACTAATAAAAGACATCAACCTACACAATTCAGAACTTTAGGGAACACCAAGGAACATTTGGGTGGAGACAGGAAAACCTAAGGACATTAAAAATAATTTCTTAAAATGCATAGAGAAAATTTGAAAAAGCAGCCAGATAAATAAAAGGCACATCATTTTCAAAGGAAAAACATCTCCTTAGAAACCTTGGAAGGCATTATACAATGCGATGACACTTTTAAAGTGCTAAAAGAATATATAGGAACCTCTAATTCTTTATCCAGTAAAAATATTCTTTAAAAATGAAGATGAAACAAAAATGATTCCAAACAAAAAAGGAGAGAACTCATCAATAGCAAACCTTCATGAACACAAATTAAAAGCAGTTCATTAGAAAGAAGAATAATGATCACACAGAGAAGCACAGCAATGCAAGAAGGAATAAAGAAGAATGAAACATAAATATATGGGTAAATCTAAATAAATATAATTTAAGAAATGACAATAACAACATTTTATGGGATCAAAAAATAGATATAGATTGAAAATTATAACATTTAGGGGCACCTGGGTGGCTCAGTGGGTTAAAGCCTCTGCCTTCAGCTCAGGTCATGATCCCATGGTCCTAGGATTCAGCCCCACAACAGGCTCTCTGCTCAGCATGGAGCCTGTTTCCTCCTCTTTCTGCCTGCCTCTCTGCCTACTTGTGATCTCTGTCTGTCAAATAAAATTTAAAAAAATTTAATTTAAAAAAAGGCAAAAAGAAAATTATAACATTTATAGCACAAAAGTCAGGACAGTAGTTTTAAAGGACATTAAATAGCTTTCATATTTTTGCACTTTAAAGAATTACTACACATTAATAATTAATAATGACCATGAGTAGTTAATGGGCTACTGCTCCCTGTCATAACAAAATATGTAATAGAGTGGAATTAAAATTAAAAATAAAACATTATGGGGCATGTGGGTGGCTCAGTGGGTTAAGCCTCTGCCTTCGGCTCAGGTCATGATCTCAGGGTCCTAGGACTGAGTCCTGCATGGGGCTCTCTGCTCAGTGGGGAGCCTGCTTCCCCTCACACCCTGCCTACTTGTGATCTCTCTGTCAAATAAATAAATAAAATCTTTAAAAAAATTATTGTAGACTTGTTTTCCAATATACTGATGAAATCACTATTCCAAAACATAGATGTTCTAGACCAGTACTGTCCAACAGAAATATAATGTGAGCCTATGATCACATTTAAGTGTAAAAATTAACAGTTGATAATAATCATAATAGTATATTTAACCCAGTATACCTGAAATACTATCATTTCAACATATATTAAATTTAAAAAATATTAATCAGATATTTTATACCCTTTTTTGTCAAACTAAGTCTTCAAAATCTGGTGTGCATTTTAGACTTACAGTACATATCAATTTGAAATAGCCATATTTCAAGTGCTTAATAGTCACATGTGACTAGTGGCTACCATTATGGATGGCAGAAATCCAGGCTGTGGCAAGAATAAATTCTGATGATATCTAGATTAAATCTAATCTACTACTCCGGTAAGTAGTCTAACAATTTATCAGATATTAAATTCTATATTTTATTATTTTAATTTTAATAGGTACATTTTTGGTTAGAATCTAATACCCTAGCAATTAATATAATCTCAGTAGGTTCCTGAAATATAATGTCATTTTGTGGTGTAGATACTGAAATGAAAAGCAACCTATTTTGGAATATAGTAACATCAGATTATTCAAGCCCATCTCATGGTACCAAAAAAAAAAAACCCTGAATAAAATCTAAACCACTGTTAGTCATTACTATACACTAGGTGTTTAACCCATACCTATTAACTATTTACTTAGGAATATTCTTAATTCAAGCTTGCTTGATTATACAATTTGCTTGAAAAAGCCTATATATTTCACTGAGATGTAATCTCACAATAACTGACTAGACCATGGCATTATTTTGTAGATTTCTTTGTTTTAAAAGATAGGTTAATTAAAAGAAATGCTGTCAGCTTCACCTCATTACAGTAACTCTCTTATCTTAGTGTTTAAGGCAAATGAAGGGGCACCTGGGTGGCTCAGTGGGTTAAGCCTCTGCCTTAGGTTCGGTCATGATCCCACTGGGATGGAGCCCCGAATTGCACTCTCTGCTCACCAAGGAGCCTGCTTTCCTTTCTCTCTTTCTGCCTGCCTCTCTGCCTACCTGTGATCTCTGTCTATCAAATAAATAAAATTTTTTTAAAAAGGCAAATGAAAAGTAGACTTTCTAAAAACAGTATTCTTGACCAGGTTCACCATTTCTTTCTAGAAGCAAGCATAGTGGTCTGTACTACAGTATGTTAATTACCCCCTAGGGCTATAAACAACCAAGCTCTAGAATAAGGATACAAATGCATTGCTTTGAAGACAGAAAAAAATGATCTATCTCAGAGATTCTGACAGTTAAATGACATTAAATAGCTTTCATATTTTTCATGGATTATAAAAATTCATGTTAATTCAGTTAATTAATGGATTATAATGGACAGTTAATATAATTAATAATGGATTAATGGACAGTTAATTCATGGATTATAAAAATGTAGCAACCCTATGATTCAGTGAGAACAAACACACTTACCATTTAGAACATTTTACTTTGCTTCCTGGGTTTTTTTGTTTGGCTTTTTGTTTTACAGTAAAAGTGTTTTCTCTAGTAATCAGGGAAGGATTTGATAGCGTGACATTAAATGTCTTCTTCAAAACAGAATGTCTTAAAAATGGACTGAGCTATGGATATTCAAACAAAAGAATAGGATATTTTAATTATATCATTCACAAAACTTTGAGAAATTATTTTTATAACTCTATAAAGAGCTCATTAGTATAAATAAGTTATAACTTACCAATACCATTCATTAATATTGTACACTTTAAGATTTCTAGGGTTAATATCTATGAATGTGCTTTAATGTATAAAATAATTACTAGTCATGAGGTTAGCTAAAACATGTTTACTAATTTTGCTGAAGATTATACATATTTGAAACCAAATCTTTCATGAAACCTTATATCATGTTTTAAAAAGATAAGTTTTTTGTATATATCAATATTAAATCATCTTTATTCTCAAAATAAATTTTGCTTCTAATGAAGGTAGACACTGATTTCTCAGATGTGCCTTCTCTTAACATTTATCATTTCAACAAATACTGATTAAATGCATATCATCTGCCCAAAACTATCTTTGGTACTATGAACATGCAGTAACAAGATAAAGTTTATCTGGATTCACCTTTCACTTACCAATGAAAACATTGAGAAAGCAAAAATCTAAAAACAAAAGGAAGGAAAGAAAAAAGAGAGAAAGAAGAAAGAAAGAAAGAAAGAAAGAAAGAAAGAAAGAAAGAAAGAAAGAAAGAAAGAAAGAAAGAAAAAGAAAGAGTGTCTGATTTTCATTTGCTGTGAGGGATATTTACTAAATCTCCTGCAAAAAGAAGATCATTAAAAAAATAATGGAAATAATCCTAAAATTTATATGGAACCAGAAAAGATCCTGAATAGCCAGAGGAATATTGAAAAAGAAAACTGAAGTTGGTGGCATCACAATTCCAGACTTCAAGTTCTATTACAAAGCTGTCATTATCAAGACAGTGTGATACTGGCACAAAAACAGACATGTAGATCAATGGAACCGGTTTGAGAGCGCAGAAATAGACCCTCAACTCTATGGTCAACTAATCTTCGACAAAGCAGGAAAGAGTATGCAATGGAAAAAAGACAGTCTTTTCAACAAATGGTGTTGGGAAAATTGGACAGCCACATGCAGAAAAATGAAATTGGAACATTTCCTTACACCACACACAAAAATAGACTCAAAATGGATGAAGGACCTCAATGTGAGAAAGGAATCCATCAAAATCCCTGAGGAGAACACAGGCAGCAATCTCTTCGACCTCAGCTGAAGCAACTTCTTCCTAGAAACATCACCAAAGGCAAGGGAAGCAAGGGCAAAGAACTATTGGGACTTCATCAAGATAAAAAGCTTTTGCACATCAAAGGAAACAGTCAACAAAACCAAAAGACAACTGACAGATGGGAGTAGATATTTGCAAATGACATATCAGATAAAGGGCTAGTATCCAAAATCTATAGAAAACTTATCATATTCAACACCCAAAGAACAAATAATCCAATCAAGAAATGGGCAGGAGACATAAACAGACATTCCTGCAAAGAAGACATTGAAGTGGCCAACAGACATATAAAGAAGTGCTCAACATCACTCGGGATCAGGGAAATACAGATCAAAACCACAGTGAGATACCACCTCACAGCAGTCAGAATGGCTAAAATTAACCAGTCAGGAAACAACAGGTGTTGGCAAGGATGCAGAAAAAGGGGAACACTCCTACGTTGTTTGTAGGAATGCAAGCTGGTGCAGCCACTCTGGAAAACAATATGGAGTTTCCTCGAAAAGTTGAAAATAGAGATACCCTACAACCAAGCAATTGCACTACTGGGTATTTACCGCCAAAGATAAAAATGTAGTGATCCAGAGGCACCTGGGTGGCTCAGTGGATTAAAGCCTCTGCCTTCGGCTTGGGTCATGATCTCAGGGTCCTGGGATCGAGCCCCGCATTGGGCTCTCTGCTCGGTGGGGAGCCTGCTCCCTCCTCTCTCTCTGCCTGCCTCTCTGCCTACTTGTGATCTCTGTCTGTCAAATAAATAAATAAATAAAAATGTAGTGATCCAAAGAGGCACATGCACCCGAATGTTTATAGCAGCAATGTCCACAATAGCCAAACTATGGAAAAAGCCTAGATGTCCAGGAACAGATGAATGGATAAAGAAGATATGGTATATATAGGGGCACTTGGGTGGCTTAGTGGTTAAAGCCTCTGCTTTCAGCTCAGGTCATGATCTCCAGGTCCTGGGATCAAGCCCTGCATCGGGCTCTCAGCTCAGCAGAGAGCCTGCTTCTCGCTCTCTCTCTACCTGCCTCTCTGCCTACTTGTGATCTCTCTCTCTCTCTCTCTCTGTGTCAAATAAATAAACAAAATCTTAAAAAAAAAAAAAAGAAGATATGGTATGTATGTATACACACACACAATAAAATACTATGCAGGATTAAAAAAAGAAATATTGCCATTTGCAATGATGTGGATGGAACTAGAGGGTATTATGCTAAGTGAAATAAGTCAATCAGAGAAAGACAATCATAATATAATCTTACCGATATGAGGAATCTGAGAAACAAGACAGAGGATCATAGGGGAAGTGAGGGAAAAATGAAACAAGATGTAACCAGAGAGGGATATAAACCATAAGAGACTCTTAATCTCAGGAAACAAAATGAGACTTGTTGGGGTAGGGGGTGTGAAGGATGGGGTGGCTGGGTGATGGGCATTGGGGCGGGTATTCATCAGTCTTACACAATTCACAGCACTTCCCATAGCACTATGGAGAGTGCTGCAAATTGTGTAAGACTGATGAATCACAGACCTGTACCCCTGAAACAAATAATACATTATATGTTAATAAAAAATGGAATATTCATTCAACCAATATTTATTGAGTGCCTCCTATAAGATAGGTACCAGTCCTAGTATAGTGCTATCAACACTTATCTTTTGTTGGTTCTCATGCCCCTCTCTCCAAGAACACTGTACAACAGGATGCATAAAGAAGTTGGGAATTAAGGTGAGTAGTTGGTAGGTACAAATTGTTGGGAATATGGCATTCTTAGATTTATAGTTTTCATTGTCTGCATGTGAGAGGATTAGGTTTCAGGTTTCAAAGTTTCAGGTTTAGAGTCATCTTCATAGAAGGATAATTAATAGATCTCAGCACAATTTTGAAGTTGGACACTTCAAATGTCTGTAGCCTTTGGAAGGTTATTCCCCCTCTCTGAACTTCAGTTTCTTCTTTTTCAAATGGAGTTAATGCTATCTACCTTATATAGACTGGGTCTATTAATTGAATTAAAGTATATAAAGTAGTCTTTATTTCTGAGAAGCAATACAGCTTAGTGGTTAAAAGCATGGGCTTTTGGTTGGAACTCAATTTTGCCTTGCTATCTGCTTTCTGTCTGTCCTTAAGTAACTCATTTAACCTCTCCCTATGCTTTGGTTTTCACATTAAAAAAAATAAGGATGATAAAAAAATAACTATTTTTTAGTATTGTTTTGATAATTAAATGAATTCATATGTTTAAAGCATATCAAGCCTGGCATATCAAAAACATTATGTATCAAGTATTATTACTATTATAAAAAACATTATGTAAGTATCAATTATTATTATTATTGTCTTATACAGTGTTTCTCCAAAGGTAAATACTTTATATCAACATACATAAAAATAAAGTTGTATTCCTATAGTTAGGGAACTGTGAAACAGAGCAGATAAAATTAGTCTTTAGTCTAGTGATGTGCAAAAACACTGAAAGTTCACTGGGTTATATTATTCCAGCAGGATAAATTAAAAGACAGATTATTTTCATGATCAGAAAATGAGAACAGAGTCAGGCAATCCCCACACCTTGCTGTCAGACAATATAAATTTTTTCATCAATGTTCTCTTTTAAAAGCATGATCAAACAGAATATGTTTATACAATTCCAAGAAATATAATGCAACGCAAGGCAAATAACATTAATTTGAGTAACATCTAGTACTTATTTACAATATAAAAAATACACGTTTCAGGAAAAATATAATAAAATTAGAACAAAATAAAGTGGAAGTATAAACTCAATCATTTAAAAAATTTAAAAGAACATTTTAAATAACTACTGAATTAAAGAAAAATATAAATATAAATGTTTTAGAAAACAATACAGAAGAACAAATCAACATTCATAGAATTAACCCCAGAACTGCAGTCATAATCCAAAATGTTTTATGACTTAAAAAAGGAAAATAGGAAATTCCACTTACTCTTCCTTTCACTCATTCCACAAGTGAATATCAAGTGCCTTCAACATGCCAGGCACTGACTGTACTAGGGTCTAATGGCAAAATTGCCAACAAATAAGACAAAACTCCAGGCCTTGTGAAATCTACAACCAACAATCAGATAATCATAAAAATAAATGTAAAATCAAACAGTGATAAGAACTCTCAAGGAGAGGTACAGAAAGACAAACAGAAGATGTGACTTAGTAAAGGCAATCAGAGGCTTCATTAAGGAAGTGATTATCTGAAGGAAGGACAGACCCTAGCTAGGCTACAATGAGGAGAAAAATAGAGGGACATAGTCTAGGCTCAAAGACCAACATACACAAAGAGCTGTAGCATGTTCTAGTCAATGAAAGACCAGTGAGCCTGAAGTGGCATAGAGGAAGGGAGGCACTGTGAGAAGTGATGATATAGAGGTAAGTTACCAGGTAAAGAATTTCAGTCCTTGTGCTAAAAGTAATGAGAGACCTTTGATGTTTATTAAAAAGGGAGGGAGAGATGATTTTCTGATTTGCCTTTTGGAAAAATTATTCATTACTATATTTGACATTAATGTTTTTATTATACAAACATTGAGTATCATATGTATTCTTAGCTAACTACTAAATTAAAGTATGTTACTCATTTCAAAGGCAATTCTCTATTTTTGTTTATTGAAATAAGAATTAATCAGCAAGAGGTTTTCAGATTATGATTACCTTCCAGAAGCAAGGAAGATTCTACAAGTCTGCTGCTCAAAGGAGAAGTAGTGGTTAAAGATGAAAATGTGCTAGTTATGTACAAATAGACTACTGAGAGATTACAGCATGGGAAAAGGAAACAGGGTCAAGCCATTAAGAACTACCAAATTCTTAGCTATGTATGGAGAAGGAGCCTCTAAAAGTTAGGAAAATGGAGCAGGTGGAGAGATAGGAGTATGTCAGAGAGTAGTGTGTCAGGGAAGCCAAGAGAAGAGCATACAAGAGAGTATACTAAGATTTCAACCCTGCTGAAAAGTCTGAAAATAAGTAGACTAAAAAACATTCTTCATATTGAGAGAAAAGAAGCACATTGATTAACTTGGTTGAAGTAAACTAAACTGATTATAAGCTAGACTGGAGGAAACTGAGAAAAGAAGGAAGTACAGCACTAAGGAGAAACTTTTTCAACAAGTAGCTGCAAAAGAAGAAAAGAGAAAGAAATAGCCAAAGGTGAATGAAGGGTCTGGAAATATTGGTTTACTTTTTTAACAGAAGAGATTTGAAAGTATGTATGTATGCATTTATTTTAAGAATTTTATTTATTTATCTGACAGAGGGAAAGAGAACACAAGTAGGGGAAGCAAGGAGGGAGAGGGAGGGAGAGGGAAGCAAGCTCCCCTCTGAGCAGAGAGCCCGACATGGGGCTCCATCCCAGGTTCCTGGGATCATGACCTGAGCTAGAGACAGATATTTAACCAACTGAGCCACCCAGGTGTCCCAAGATTTGAAACTATTTAAAAGACAATGGCAATTACCCTGTAGTTGAGATTGGGAGAGGATATCTGATACTGAAATGGTCCAGAAAATACAGCAGGGATAAAATCCATAGCATAAGACATATGGAGGTTTCGGTGTTAGATGGAAAAAATGAGTAATCTTCCATAGTACTAGTTGAAAAGGATTATAAAATAAATCCAGATATACATAAATTTATAAATGAAATAAAATGTAGTTGGGGGAAAACTCCATCTGACCTCATTTTGTGTTTTCCTCTGTAGGTGGCTTCTAGTATTCCTCTTACTCATGTTCCCATTAGAAATGGCTAAGGAAATACATGAATACAGAAAATCTATTGAAATACAGGGATGGACATTTATCTGATGAAATTTTCAAATAATTACCAATAGATATAATAGTGATGGGAATGGATCAAAAGTTCATTTAGAGGTCCAATTCAAACCTCCTATCTCCCATTTTCAAACCAATTCCAAGAAAAAAAGATTGACTTCTGGAAGCTGACATTGTGTCTTTCTTGATCTAGAAATGAAATACTGGAGTCAGAATAGTTTTGAGAGGTCCCAAGTTTCAATCCTGGCACACTATGTAGAATAAACTTAGCAATGAGCATGGCCAATTTTATTTCTGACATTAGAATTCAGACAAAGCCAAGATAGTACTGCATTTGAATTTGGGAAGTGGAAGTAGAGTAGAGGCTCTATCTACAGTAGAGGAAATAAATGAAATTCTTCCTATGGCTATTCACCCCACCAGTTCTCTCTATACCTTTCTTCAAAGGCTTCTGGGTCTGAAAGTCTAAAAGTGAAGGTCCACCTAAGAAAGATTTAGAGAGGTGGTATGGTACCAGATATTATAAAATAATATAAATCTTTATATTTAAAATAATGTGGCTCAAGTCCAAAAGCAGGTGGTACATTTAGTGGAAAAGTAGTTTGCTAGGTTTAAAATAAACATAGGCATTTAGCATATGATAAAATTGGCATTTCAAATCAACGGGAAAAGGATGTACTCAAAGGTTATTGGTACCGGTATAATCAGATTTGTAAAAAGCAAATGACTATCATAAACATAAAGATATGAAATATCATGTATTTACATTATGGGCTCATGCAAATTTAAATACTTAAATGTTTTTTTAAAGTGGAGAATTAAAATAAATAGAAGAAAAGACAAGTCATATCAGGTCTAGGATTTTATTTTTAGGCAATTATTCTGATTCTTCACAAATTGGTAACTGATGTGATTCTCATTTTATTGTTTTATAGAATAAGAATGCCAATAAAGTCTTTCAAAATTTCTGGAAAAAACTGCTGATAATATTTTATAAATTATTCTCAACATAGGAAAAAATAGAATGCTGCTACGGTCATTTTATAAAGTTAGCTACATGATTCTAAAACATGGCTACTGTTCACTATCAAAAAATAGGCACACTACCCAACTTCAAGGCTTACTATAAAGCTACAATAATCAAGATAATGTGATATTGATGAAAGAACAGATATAGAGATAGATGGAACAGAATAAAGAGCCCAGGAAAAAATCCACAGAAATATGCCAACTGATCTTTGACAGAGGAGCAAAGGCTTTACAATGACACATATACAGCCTTTCTAACAAATGGTACTTAAACAAATGGACAGCCAAATGTCCAAAGCGGATCTAAACACAGACTTTACAATCTTCACAAAAATTAACTGAAAATGGATCTTAGACCTTAATGTAAAATGCAAAAATATAAAATTCTTAGAGGGTAATGTAGGAGAAAATCCAAATAACTGTGGGGTTGGCAGTAGCTTTTTAGATGCAACACCAAAGGCATTACCCATGAAAGAAATCATTGAAAAACTGGCCTCCATTAAAATGAAAACTGCTCTGCCAAGGATACTGTCAAGAACATGAGAAGACAAGCCATAGACTGGGAGGAATTATTTGCAAAAGATACATCTGATGTGGTATATATACACAACAGAATACTATGCAGCCATCAAAAGAAATGAAATCTTGTCATTTGTGATGAGGTGGATGGAACTAGAGGGTATTATGCTGAGCAAAATAAGTCAATCAGAGAAAGACAATTATCATATGATCTCCCTGATATGAGGAAGTTGAGAGGCAACGTGGGAGGGTTTGGGGGGTAGGAAAGGAATAAAAGAAACAAGGTGGGATCGGGAAGGAGACAAACCATAAGAGACTCTTACTCTCACAAAACAAACTGAGGGTTGCTGCGGGGGGGTGGGTAGGGAGACGGTGGTTGGGTTATGGACATTGGGGAAGGTATGTACTATGGTGAGTGCTGTGAAGTGTGTAAACCTGGCAATTCACACACCTGTACTCCTGGGGCTAATAATACATTATATGTTAATACAAAAAAAGATACATCTGATAAAGAACTGTTATCCAAAACATATGAAGAGCTCTTCAAACTTGAACAATCTGATTTTAAGATGGGTAAAAGATCTGGACAGACATCTCAGCAAAGGAAATATACAGATGGCAAATAAGCATGTGAAAAGATGCTTAACACTGTATGTCACTAAGGAATTGCAAATTAAAATAAGATGCCATTACATACCTATTCAAAGGGCCAAAACTCAAAAAACTGACACCACCAAATGCTGGTAAGGATGTAGTGCAACAGGAACTCACTCACTGCTGGTGAGAATAGAAAATGGTATAGCCACTTGGAGAGAGTTTTGTGGTTTCTTACAAAACTAAACATATTCTTACCATGAAATCCACACTCCTTGGTATTTACCCAAATGCATTGAAAACTTCTGTCTATAAAAAACCGGCACACAGGTGTTTATAGCAGCTTTGTTCATAATTGTAAAAACTTGGAGACAGCAAAAATATCCTTCAGTAGGTGAATAAACAAACCGTGGTAATTCTAGACAATGGGATATTATTCAGTGCTAAAAAGAATGAGCTATCAAGCCATGAAAAGCCATGGAGGAACCTTATATGCATATTACTAGCTGACAGAAGCCAAGCTAAAAGACTGTATACTGTATGATTCCAACTATATGACATTGCAGAAAAACAAAACTATGGAGAGAGTAAAAAAGATAAGTGGTTACCAGGGGTTAGTGGTAGGTAGGGATGAATAAGCAAAACACAAAGGAAATTTTAGAGCAGTGAAACTGTTCTGCATGATACCATAATGTTCTTATACAATTGTCCAAACCCAGAGAATTTACAGCATCAAGTGAACCCTAATGCGAACTACAAACTCTGGGTGATAATGATGTGTTGGTGTAGGTTCACTAATTGTAATAAATATACACTGTGATGGAGGGTGTTGATAGTGGGGAGGCTGGGGTGGGGCAAGGAGTATACGGGAACTCTGCATTTTCCAGTCAATTTTGCTATGAACAGAAAACTACTCTTAAAAAAGTCTATTAAAAATAAGTGGTGGGGGGCGCCTGGGTGGCTCAGTGGATTAAAACCTCTGCCTTTGGGGCACCTGGGTGGCTCAGCGGGTTAAGCCTCTGCCTTCGGCTCAGTCATGATCTCAGGGTCCTGGGATCAAGCCCCACATCAGGCTCTCTGCTCAGCAGGGAGCCTGCTTCCCCCTCTCTCTCTGCCTGCCTCTCTGCCCACTTATGATTGATCTCTCTCTCTCTGTCAAATAAATAAATAAAATCTTTAAAAAACAAAACAAAACAAAACAAAAAAAACCTCTGCCTTTGGCTCAGGTCATGATCTCAGGGTCCTGGAATCAAGCCCCGCATTGGGTTCTTTGCTCAACAGGGAACCTTCTTTCTCTCTCTCTGCCTGCCTCTCTGCCTACTTGTGATCTCTGCCTGTCAAACAAATAAATAAAAATCTTAAAAAAAAAATAAGTAGAGTGATTCTAAAATTCATCTGAAAGGAGAGACAAGGAAAAAATAGATTGGTAAGTTTTTAATAATGAAAATAATGAGAAAAAGCTTGCCCTGTGATAGATCAAATAATTTAAATACCCATAATGATTAAAATAGAGATATGCAGGTATGGTATTTGACAGGCAAATTTTTGGGTGGAAAGAATTTTTATTAAACTCAAAGGGTGCCATGTCCTATATGTTTTCATTCTAAACTCTAACTTGTCTAACATGACTAAATCCTCCCCTTAGAGTATTTTTAAATGTTATTTCATCTCATATCTTTAATATAAGTTAAATAAAAAATAAGACATCTATGGCAAACTGTTCAAGAATGCATCTGCATCTATATGTTATTATCGCTGAAAATACGAGCTTAGAAGCTGAGGATGGTAAACAACATAAAATAAAGGCTTAAAAATCATGAGTGCTATAAATTGTAGAAGGAGAATGATTAACAAGTATATGAAGAGACAGATTAGGTCTGGAAACAACTAAAAAGCTGGAATCTAAATTAAACATTAAATCTTAAACTATGACATTTGAGAAATGGGGTGATGTTAACAGGAAGCTGGAGAGAAACAAAATCTAATGTCTCAAATAACCACATTGAACAGGTGACAATGACCAAAGAGCTAAACTCTAGCAGTTATTACAATGCTGGGTGAAAGAATGAAGTGATTGGATGACGGCACGTAATCATAAATTCTTAACTCTCCACAAATATCTTCTAATTAACAACTTGGATTTTCTTGACTCATAGGCTAGCAGAAGTAAAAAGACTGCCATCCTTGCCATATAGAAAGGAACACAGTTATTTAGTATTCCAAGCATTTGCTACCTGAAGCTAGATTGAATATGAGATGGCTTTTAAGTGTATTTGATCTGCACTGAAACCATGTTCAGACTATAGCTTTCAGAATACAAAAGTATCTGAAACTACTCGTCTGCAGCCAAGAGTCACCTAATGTCCACTTAGACTTTTCCATTCTGTGTCCTGTGGTTTGCAAAACTGATTTATAATTATTCTGAACTAAAGGACAATTTATATATGCCATATCATTGAAATTATGATGAATGTGTTTGAAACTTGAATTACAATTAGTGTAATGTCAATACAACGTTAAAATCTGTGTTTTCTTTCTCAAACTCATAATGAAATAAAATTTAAAATGGCTATATTTTAATTTGCCATGTCCATAGTTTTCATGAAATTATAAATAATATGGTATATATTCATTATGTGAAGTAAAACACATTGCTTAAGACATTTTAGTCACGAGTCATTAGGGTACTTTTATGCTTATGTTTGGTAAAATAATTGTTATATCTTTCCTGGGGTGCTGAATAGCTTTCCAAGCCACAGTGGGATATTAAAAACACAAAATGTGTTACACTGTTCCTTTCCAGAGAAGGATAAGAGACCAATGACCTGGTAACTTTTGCATAGTGATTAGAAGTATGTACTTGGAAGAAAGAATCAGCAAGTATTGAAACTAAGTCTACTGAATAGCTTCAAAAATCAATGTCCTGGGGCACCTGGGTGGCTCAGTGGGTTAAAGCCTCTGCTTCGGCTCAGGTCATGATCCCAGGGTCCTGGGATCGAGCCCTGCATTAGGCTCTCTGCTCGGTGGGGAGTCTGCTTCCTCCTCTCTCTCTGCCTGCCTCTCTGCCTACTTGTGATCTCTGTCTGTCAAATAAATAAATAAATCTTAAAAAAAAAAAAAAAATCAATGTCCTGGGATGCCTGGGTGGCTCAGTTGGTTAAGTGGCTGCCTTCGGCTCAGGTCATGATCCCAGCATCCTGGGATCAAGTCCCACATTGGGCTCCTTGCTCAGCAGGGAGCCTGCTTCTCCCTCTGCCTCTGCCTGCCACTCTGCCTGCCTGTGCTCTCTCTCTCTGACAAATAAATAAATAAAATCTTTAAAAAAAAAAATCAATGTCCTGAAAGACTGAGGAACTATTATAGGTTAAAGGAGACTAAATGAACATGGTAATTAAAGACAACAGATGACACTGAATGTAGAAAAATTAGAATAAGGAGTGTATCATAGATAATGGTATTGTAACAATATAAAATTTCCAGGACTTTATCATTGTTTTGTTGTTAATTTAGAAAATATCTTTGTTGTCAGAGGTATGTGCTGAAGCATTTAAAGGCAAAAGATTGTGATATCTGGTAAATTCAAATGGTTATAATTCCACAATTATAATAATGTATAAATATATGTGTACATATATGTATGAGAGTGAGTGTGTAAGAGAGAGATAGAAAAAAGAAAAAGACAGAGAAAGCAAAAATGATGAAATGTGCTGATTATTCAGAGTTGGAATTTTTTTCAAAATAAACATTGAAACAAAATTTAAACTCAAAGCATGCTCTTTTCTATGACTTCAAGAGTTCAACTGTCCTTTTGGTCATATTCCAGTTACAATTCCTCTTCCCCAGGAATCAGAAGTCTCCTGTCCTCTACTCAATCTTACACCATCTGCCTAAAAGGATGCCTCTCTTTAAAAATGTCAGCTTTGATGTTAGACAGCCTCAAATTTATCCTTCTCCCAAAGATTTGTAAAATCTGTATTATTGGGCTGCTTGGGTCCTCCCTCCTAACCACTGAGTTTATTTGCATTAACTCCATCCAACACCCTTACAAGTCCTAGAGAGGAATTTGTTCTTCTTGTCAAGAACAAGATTGCCTGTCAATCTTGTTAAATGGTATGGTCCTTTGCTATTTTTCTCTTTCATATTAGAGAACGAGGATGAAAGCAATATTATGTTTCCTTTACTCAGTGTATTGGGGGATGGGGGGATGAGAGGGAAAGGAAGGGAGGAGCCAGAGGGAGTAATGAGACAAAGACTGAGGGAGAGTACAAATGATACATGCTAACAAATTGATATAAACAGTCATTCTACATCCTCACTGTATAACACCATGGCAAAGCACCTGAAAACTGGGGAACAGAGGAATAGGTAACTGAATCACACATTAACAACAGAGGATTAGCTACAGTTATTTGTAGAAGGAAGCCTTAGTTTCTTACCTTTTGTCAAGCCCTACCCCACACCACATCTACCCCACCTACTTGCATCTGTATATCTAATGTCTCTCTCTACCTTGAGCAAGGATCCCCATTTAGGAGATCAGCATTGCTCCCCAAAACCAGTATTTCACAGCCTCTTTCTCTGTTTTATCTACTTATTAAACTTGCATGTCATGTCCTTTGTGTTGTATCTTGTTTTATTTCTTATCTAGCTTAGTGAAAGTCGTTGTTGTTTTGTTCTGTAGTATTCACCGCTAAGCCTGACACAGAAACCTGAGAGATTTTTCTTTTGTTTGTTTTAAAATTCTGAGGACTTCGAGGCCTCATTCTTTCCTGGAAAATTCTCAGCTGAGATTATTTGTGTATCTCTTCTACATTTTCTTTATTTTCTTTTTCTAGAACTAGTATTAGACATGTGTTTAATCTTCTTAAATATTTTCAATATATTTAAGTAGATGTTTATTAAAGCATATACATATAATATAATGAATCTTCAGAAAGTGAACATTGCTGTACAAACAGCACTCCCATCAAGAAATCAAACATTAGCAGTCCTCCAGAAGGCTCCTACATGCTCCCACCAGTCACAATTCCCCATATCCACTTCAGAGCCTGCAAGTCACAAGTATGCTGACTTCTGAAACTTCTACATGTGATCATTTTTGCCTGATTTTAAACTTCATATAAATGGAATTGAATAGAGAGGATCCCCTTCTCTTTCTGGTTTCATTCCTTAGACATGATGCTCGTGATGTGGATCAATGTGATTGTGTATAACATTTACTCTAATTCTTTCTTGCATTTTACTTGATAAATACATCAAAATGTATTTTAACCCCTCAACTTCGGATGGCCAAATATAGGTTGTTTCCTTATTTTAGTAATGAAAAATAATGCCACTATCCATCATGATGCATGTCATTTGGTACACAAATGTATACATTTCTGTTAGTTATGTACCTAGAAGAGCAATTGCTGGATCATAAACAGTCTGTCTCTTTAGTGTTATGGAATCTACCAAACTGTTCCCAAATTCTATGACAGTTTCACTTTTCATCATATCTTTTCCAAGACCTGATTTTTTCCCCACCTTATCCATGCTAATGGGAATAAAGTAGTATAATATTGTAATTTTAATTTGGTTATCACTTATGATGAAATCAAGTACTTGTTCATCTGTTTAGGACCATCTGGATGTCCTCTCTTTCTAAAAATGTGCCTGCTCAAGTCTTTTGTCCATTTTAAATTAGGTCATCTGCCTTTTTCATGCATGGGTAAAAGGTCCTTTCTAGATGTTTGTATTGCCAATATCTTCCCCCTTCTCTGTCACATGCTGTTTCATTCTTTTAGTGATGTCTTTTAATCAATAGAATTTCTGTTAAAGCTATCCAATTTATCACTTTTCATTATTAGCATTTTTAAGTCTTGTGACAAAAACATTTGACTAGCTCAAGCTCACGAAGATATAATCCTATATCTTCTTTTCTAGAGTCTTTTCATTCTTAGATCTATAATACATCTGAAATAGATCTTGTATGTGATATAGGACAGAGTTAAGATTCTTTTTTCCCCATATGGGAAGCCAAATGAATGGGCATTGTTTCCTGATAAGACCAATTTTTCCAGGGTGTCTAGGTGGCTCAGTGGGTTAAGCCTCTGTCTTTGGCTCAGGTCATGATTTCAGGGTCCTGGGATCGAGCCCCACACTGGGCACTCTGCTCAGCAGGGAGCCTGCTTCCCACTCTATCTGCCTGCCTCTCAGCCTACTTGTGATCTCTCTTTCTCTCTGTCAAATAAATAAATAAAATATTTAAAAAACAAAAAAAAGACCAACTTTTCCCAGCGTACTACATTATCATAATGAAGAGTCTATTTGTAAGATGTGCTCTTCTCTCTCATTTGTTTCTTTATTTTCCACACTACCTTACCTATAGTAGCCTTTATAAATATAAAACATACCAAATATGTAAATCCTCTAGCTATGTTCTTATTCATAATTGCTTTGGCTATCGATTTCCATATACCTTTTAAGGTCAGCATGTTACTTTCTACACACACAAACTGCTGAGATTTTTAATTGGGATTACATTAACTTTAAAGGTTAATTGGAAGAAAACTAACATGCTCAAAATATTTAGACTTCAATTTTGTAAACATATTTTTTTATTTGAGTCATTCCCAATTTTTTCCAATAATTTTTTATAGTTATCTGTTTAGAGATCTTTTCCATCTTTCATTAGATTTTTCTATGGCATTCTATATTTTTTGATGTCACTAAAATGGCAATTAAAATTTTTGTTTTCTAACCCCTGTTGTTGGTATCTATGACTTATTTTTGTTCCTAACTTTGCTAAATTATTTATTGATTATGTGGCTTCTATATAGATCATTATGGACCTTTAAAATGCATAATACATTATCTGCAAATGATTGCAATTTTACTTCTTCTTTCTAATTATTTGTACGCTTAATTTCTTTTTTATCCTGTCCCTTATTGTATTGATGAAGACTTCCAGTACCAGGTTAAAAGGCAGTGGTTATAACAGTGGTTAAAGTTTGGGATCAAAACATACCACCCCCAAATATGTCACTTTGGCATATTGATTAGAAATAGCAGAAGCAGGTGGGCTCTCTGCCTTCCCTCTTTATACCTAAATTCAGGTTATAAATTTCCCAGAGAAAGGTACCCTCCCTGTTCCCAGGAAGAGAGGCACATCCTTACCATCAGTGATAGAAATGAATCTGTACAAACCTTGCTAAAATAACCTTATCTTCCATTAGTTTTCTCAATATATTTCCTAGTCACTTTCCCACAATTTACTGCTCCTAGCCCAAAGCCCTTTTTCCTTTGTCTTGTCATATCTCCATGATTTATCACTCTTTGTTAAAATGATATATAAGAATCTCTTCTTTGGGGTATTCATTTCCTTCCATGAAGCCTCCCCATGTCACATAGAAATATTAACATCAAATAAAATGTGTATGCTTTTTCTCCTATTAATACATCTTTCATCAGTTTAATTTCACAGGCCCCAGCAAGAATATAAGAGTATAGAGGAAAAGTCTTTCCTATACTTGCCTACTTGGGTCATTCCTAATCATAGATGGATAGCTTTCAACAGTCATCATGAAGTATGGCTTTTTAAAAATATATCCTTTATTTGATTAAGGAAGTTTACTTTTATCTCTTAACTTGTTGAGTGTTTATAATAAATGGTGATGAATTTTATCAAATTGTTTTCTGAGTCTATTGAGATCACATATTTTTTCAACTTTTTTCTATTTGCAAATGTGGCAAATTACAATTTTCACATTTTATTCTTGTTATTGTTGTTTTTCTGGAATTTTCTCTATGTTGTCAAAAATATTTTCCATCTTTTTATCTCTTTGAACTGTATTCTCATATTCACTCATTGTGCCCTTCATTCCTCAGTTATGTCCAGCTATTCTAATTTCTAATTTAAATGAATTTATGTATAGGTGGCTATATAAATTCCAGAAATTTTATTAATGTTAGTAAACACTTTATTTAAGGATAATTTTAGGCTTACAGTTGCCAAGCAGTTCCTATATACACCACACCTAATTTTGCTCTATTGTTGTTATCTTATAGTAACATATTTTTTTAACTTTTATTTTTCCAGTGTTCCAAGATTCATTGTTTATGCACTACACCCAGTACTCCATGCAATATGTACCCTCCTTAATACCCACCACCAGGCTCACTATTAACATATTTTTTAACACTTAATAAACTGATAATTGATGCATTATTATTTATCAAGACCGCATTTCATTCAGCTTTTCTTAATTTTTACCTAATATCCCTTTTCTGTTCCAGAATCCCATCTGGGATATCACATCTTATTTAGTAGTCATGTCTCTGCGTGACTTCATACTTCATTCCTTTTTGTCACGAACACTACTCCATTATGTGGATGTATCACAGCTTCTTTCTCCATTCACGTTCTGAATGAATCCTGGTTTCTTCCAATACAGCATTTATGAAGTTGTCATAAACATCTGTGTAGGTTTTTGTGTGGACGTTAGTTTCAAATCAGTTGAGTAAATGCCTAGGAGCGTGATTGCTGAACTGTATGGTAAGACAAATTTAGCTTTGTGAAGAACTGTCAAATTATCTTCCAAAGTAGCTATTCCATTCTGCAATCCCACCAGGAGTAAATTTTATTCCTGCCCATGTTGCTCCACACTCTCACCAGCATTTTGTATTGCCCAGTTGAAACTGTTGTTTTAATTTCAGTAATTTTAATAAGTGTATGGTGGTATCTTATTGATGTTTAAATGCACATTTCCCGAATGATAAATACTATTGAGCGTATTTTTATATGCTTATTTTCCGTCACTGTGCCTGGTATGTGTTACTGCATAACAGCAGAAATAAATGGGGGGTGAACAGAATTATTTCAGAGAACATTGCAAGGAATAAATGCGTTATCGCACAGGCAGCTATCAATAGTCATAAATGGTCCTATTTATGTCCACTCTATACCTCTATAATAACTACATCCCTCTTAACACCTGCACCCTTTTACCCTTAATTTTTCTCTGTGCCTCAGTGTTCTTCAGCTGTTATGTTCCAGAATTGCATCAGGTGAGGTCCTGTCCTTGGTGAGTAGACCTTTAGTAAGGAAAAAGCTCTGGGCTTGTTTTACTCTCCTTACTAGGTTTCTAAAGGGACCTTTCTAGATCTTCACAAGAAGAACCTGATGGAGAAGTAATTGTGGAGAAAGCCCATGAAAGTGTAGGGTCCCCTAGAGCTGCATCCCCCAGAAATTTCTCACTCTAAGGCTAATCCATGCTCTGCCTCCAGCAATTTGTTACACTTACCATGTAAAATAGCCCCCCCATTTTATGGCTCCAGTGACTTCTTCTCCGGGTTAGTAAATCTCAGGGGCTGTATTTTTCCAGATGTGCCTGTCCCTTCAGATTGTAGAGTGCTGGCTGTCCCTGCAACTTCTATTTTCAGATGCATCTAAGAAAAGCCATTGATTTCCACTTTGTTCATGTTTTTCTTGTTGTAAAGACAGCAGTGATGATTACCATGCTTTACAAGTATTAAAGCTGAAACCAGAAGTCCATGGGCTTTTTTTAGATCTTTAAGATCTTTGTGTATGTATGCTTCCCAGATTTTCCTTCTGGTTTTTATTAAATCATATTATTCACGATTATTTTATAGTCTCTCATCAGATTTTTTATTATATATTATTCTTGAGTTTGCTAATTCTACTGTTGTTCACCTATGTTTATTCTCCCTCATAGTGGTTTGTGATGTTATATGTTAACTGATTTTCAGAGGTTAAGGAAGAAAAATCTGTTCAAAACTGAAAATAATCCTACAGAAAAGTTTTGTGTTTGCTTTTACAAGATTCTAGGTTTTTTGTTTTCTTTTGTTCTGAGATTTTATTTATTTATATTTATGAGAGAGAGCGAGAGCGCACAAGCAGGGGGAGGGGCAGAGGGAGAGAGAGAGAAGCAGACTCCCTTCTGAGCAGGGAGCCTAACATGCCTGCTAAATCCCAGGACCCTGAGATCATGACCTGAGCCGAAGGCAGATGCTTAACCAACTGAGCCACCCAGGC